>VDFB02000013.1:284091585-284226183 GCA_007258455.2 Sequoia sempervirens
ATATATATATATATATATATATATATATATATATATATATATATATATATATATATATATATACATATACATATTGAACATGGATAATGGTGAGATAAAAAATGGAATAGATAAGTAAGACATGTTATCATAATAACTTCATGTTGTTGTAGCGCTTAGTATTATGCATGATGATGTAAGAGACCATGATGACTATGAGTTATGTGAACATGGACTGATGGAAAACATATGAAAGATGACAACAACTGTGGCAGTGTGATTGGTGCAACACCAAGACTAGAAGCAAAATAAAACATAAACCAAAGATAAAATAAATTAGAATATGTAAAGATCATGCATCATATATTGAAAAAAGAAATGTGCAACAAAAATTCAAAAACCTATGAAAGAAATGACATTGTAGCAAAAGCTAAGCTTCAAGAACATATAATTGATTTGAGAGTTTTGAAATGAAATATCTTACATACTTATTGTGCATGTAATTGATAAAGCTATTAGAACAATCATTCTGCAGAAAATATTATGTTCTCTTCTTTTCACATTTGATGTCATAGAATCCACAAATGCATAAACTAGTTTAGAACATACCTTTTCACATTGTTGTAGCAGTAGATCCTTGTCTTCAACAAAGGAAAAATTCCAAACAATAAACATCTAGCATAGACCCCTGCAAAATCAAAGACCATTGCAACACACATTGTACCATGCTTCTAAATAAATGGGGCCTAAACATCACATGTGTATTTGACATGTGGTTATAGACAATATACATTGTGTAGCAATTTTATCTAACAACTTCTGAAACCACCTTCTATATAGTTTGTTTCAAAGGCTAATATTGTTCAATATTTGCTTCACACAGGTATGCATAAATAGTAGCTACACGCCTTCACTCATATATGTACATATATATACATACACATATATGTATACATACAAATATATATATACACACACACACACATATACACACACACACATATATATAGGTACATACATATATACATATACATATACATACATACATATTTATATAAACACATACATATTTATACATACATACATACATATATATATACACGTACATATATACATATATATATATATATATATATATATACATACATACACACACACACATATATATACACATGTATTCACAATAAAAGAAATTGTGCAAAGAGTAAATGCATAATGTCCTTGTTAAAATACCACACGTTAGCAGAATCAGTGGGCACGAAGACACGACTATATCAAACAACGTTACAAAGTCATGAAATATTTCCAATAGCAACAAAACTTTAGGAATTCATTAAATTAATTAGAATAATTAATTTTATTAAAAAAATAGAAAACCCCCACAGAAATAGCGACAACCAATGACAAATTACAAAGAAAAGACAAAATTTTCTTTTTAATAAAATAATCCCAGAAACATTAGCATGGACGCTTCTCGAGGAAAAGGAATTGAAAATGTGTTGATAGTAAATGAACAATGCCATCACTAAAATACCATGCGTCAACAAAAACATTGGGCCTGAAGACATGACTATTTCAAAGAACATTACAATGTCATGAATATATATATGTATGTATGTATATATACTTATATATATACATACACATAAATACATATATATATGTATGTATATATACCTATACATATATATACATACATATAAATACATATATATATGTATGTATATATACTTATACATATACATACATATATATATGTATGTATGTATATATACCTATATGTAGAAATGAACCTATGATTTTGTTTTAATAAACTGAAGTGCAGTTGGAATCCATGCACAACAAAGGAAACACTAATTGCATTGTTAATGGTTACAAATACAAAAGTCAACATTAATGAATTATGATCTTAAGTCTTTAACTGAACAACAAAAATTAACCCATAAAAGCACTCAATGATAGCGAACAATAGATATAGAAACTTAGGAAAGTATCCCTTTTTGGTTCCAACATAATAGCTATAAACCCTCTCATGAGAAACAAATTTCACCCTCGTTCAATGTTCTAAGCAAATGAATAAACACAAATAATCCTTTCCTTGATAGACTCAAAACTCAACACCATAATGCATTAGTGGTGAAGACACTTGAATTTATTCACAATAAATGAAAATCAGATCTAAATAAATACAAAACGTTGTTGCACATGCAAGAACCTTTTGCTTGAAAACCATAAAACTTAACACCATAATCAATTAACAACGACTGCACTTGAATCTCTCTCTCTCTCTCTATATATATCTCTATGATAAGGGGTACACCCCTTACAATCTAAAACTCACAAAAACAACAGATAATAACACAAACAAAATGCAATACATAAAGAAAATATTTTCTGTTATCACTGAAATGAAAATGAAATTACAACATTATATTTTCCATCACATGGGCTTTCTGATTGCATAAATCCACAAATCTGCAAATCAGAGCCGCCATCTACTCAACTTTGGCCTCCTCTCTATAGTCCCCCTTTGCATACTTTATTTGGAAGGTGTAATCACCCTAGAATCTTTTGGAAAGTGTAACCACCCTAGAATCTTCTAGAAAGTGTAACTTCCTTAGGAAGATTTTTGAAATTTTATTAATTTTGGTATTACAAATTCACAGGGTCATAACTTTTGATCCAACTATCAGATTTTCTATTATAATACCTTTTCGAAAAGGTCTTGAGAAATCTTGTACAAAAAAGTAGTTATACTTTTTTTTTTCCACCAATTCTTGGCCCATCCAGAGCCTCTAAGTGCCTCAAAATTGACCCCAAAGATTTTACTAGGATTTTCGAAAATTAAAATTTTAAAATCTCTCAAATGACAAATGGTATTGAAGTGATTTCTTCGCCATTAGCTTCAATTTACCATTCTGGAGGTCTGTGTAATATTTTTGTGTCCAACTGTGCATAAATGAAAACTTACTAAAATAGCAACCCTACCAAATTTAGCTCTTATTGAAAAGAAACAACATTTTTTTTGGGTGATGCAAGATTGCTCTTACACCCTAGATGCTCCTACATCAAACACCTAGGGTAATTTGAAAAGTGACCCTATCACTTCTTAGGAGTTAGAGGGAAACCAAGACGGTTAACCTCAGACTTAGATAACCATGATGATTCTTCAATAGGCCTTCCTCTCCATTTCACCAAGTATTCTACATATTGCTTGTTTCTTGTGCTTCTTCCCATACGACTATCCAAAATGTCTTCTATCTCCTCCTTTTCTAAAGTAGGTGTTGGAATGTTTCACTGTTCCTCTATTATTTCTTCATCAATTCCTCCCTCATGATATTTTGTTAAATTTGAGATGTTAAACATAGGTGAAATATGAATTCCATCAGGAAACTCTACCTCATATGCATTTCTTGAATGATGCTTCTTCAGGATCTTGCATGGTCCAAACTTCTTCGTCTTCAACTTGTTGTATGTACCAACTGGAAACCTTTCCTTTCACAAATGAACCATGACTTCATCTCCTACTTGGAACTCCTTATACCTCCTTTTCTTATCTGCCTTAGCCTTGTACTTAGAGTTCATCTTATTGATATGCTTCTTCACCTCATCATGCAAATTCTTCAGGTGCTTAGAAAAATCTTTAGCCTCAACACTACTCTTCTCTCCCGTATCCATCTTTCTTAGTTCAGAAGCATTCCTCGGACTACTCCCATATACAATCTGGAATGGTGATTTACCAATGCTCTTATTGATATAATTGTTATAAGAAAATTCTTCCTGTGGTAAAATCAAATCCCATCCCTTTGGTTTATCTCCTACTAAGCATCTTAGCAGGTTACCCAAACTCCTATTGACCACCTTTGTTTGTCCATCAGTTTGTGGATGGTGAGCAGAACTGAACTTCAAATCTGTCTTCAACTTCTTCCATAATGTTCTCCAGAAATAACCAACAAATTTGGTATCTCTGTTTGAAACTATACTCTTCAGTAGACCATGTAGTCTCACCACCCCTCTGAAAAAAAACTCTAGAATATGAACATCACTAGTCTTATGACACAAAATGAAATATGTCATCTTCGAAAATCTATCCACCACCACAAACATGGAATCATTCCCTCTCTGTGTCCTCGACAATCCAAGGAAAAAATCCATACTAATGTCCTCCCATGGCCTCTTAGGTATAGGTAATGGCTAATACAATCCAATATTCTGACTTGTTCCTTTCGCCATTTGACATACTCTGCAACTTTGTATAAAATTCTTCACATCCTGTTGTAACTGTGGCTAGTAATAATTCTCACTAACAAGAGCAATGGTCTTATCTCAACCAAAATGCCCAACCAATCCTCCACTATGCTTCTCCTTGATTAGATTCTCTCTCATAGAACTCCTTGGAATGCACAATTGGCTTCCTCTAAACAACATTCCATATTGGATTAAGAAATGCAACCATCTTGTCCTATCCAATGTAATAGGTTCCAAACAAGCCTTCCAAGCTTCTGCAAAGTCTAGATCTTCTGGATACAAAATCTTGAGTTCATTGAACCCAACAACCTCTATATTAATCTCTATCAACAAATTTTTCCTTCTACTTAAGGCATCTACAACTCTATTTGATCTTCCACTCGTGTTTCAAAAAAAAAGTATAACTTTGCAAAAACTCAACCCATTTTAAGTGCCTTTGATTCAACTTTCCTTGACTATTGAGATACTGCAAAGCCTGGTGATCAATATATAAAACAAATTCTTTTGGCAACAAATAGTGTCTCCATTTCTTCAAACCCCAAACTATAGCATAGAACTCTTGATCATAGACAAAATATGTTTTCTTAGCATCATTTAACTTCTCACTAAAATAGGAAACATGATTACCTTCTTGACTCAAAATAGCTCCTATGGCAGTGCCACTAGCATTACAATCTACCTGAAAGACCTTATTGAAATCTAGAAGTGTCAAAATAGTTTTCTCTATAACTTTCTTCTTCAACATATCAAATTTTTTTGCTACTCCTGTAGTCCACTTAAACTCTTTTCTATCCCCTCTCATTGCTTTAGTTAGAGGTGCACAAATAGTACTGAAACTCTTAATAAACTTTCTATAAAAAATTGCTAAAACATGAAATGATCTTACCTCTATAACACCCAAATAAACAATAACAAATTTTCCTAAAAATTCTTTTAATACCTCCTTCATAAGTTGCATAAATGTGCTTGGTGCACTGGTTAGCCCAAAAGGTATGACTAACCACTCGTACAAGCCCTCCTTGGTTTTAAATGTTTTATTCCATTCATCTCCTTCTCTAATACGAATCTGGGATATCCGCTCTTCAAATATATCTTCATGAAGTACTCAGCTCCACTCAAACAATCCATAATATCATCCATCCTTGGCAAGGGAAATCTGTACTTGATGGTGATCTTGTTGATGGCTCTAGAATCTGTACATATTTGCCATTCCCCATCCTTCTTTGGTGCTAGTACTATAGGTACTACACATGGACTCAAACTCTCAGGAATCAATCCCTTCCACAACAACTCTTGCACTTTTCTGTTCAACTCTTTCTCTGCTAGAGTCATATGATGAGCTACCTTATTTGGAAAACTGGCTCCAGGAATCAGGTCCATCTGATGACTAATATTTCTTACCAGAGGCAAACCTTCAGGTAAGTTATTAGAAACAATAACTTGAAACTCATTCAAAAAATATGTAACCTCTACAGGTACCTCAATAGTATCTTCTTTATCAACTCTAGGGATCAATACAAAACACATATGCTCATGCTTCATACCTTCTAGGAACCTTCTTCCATCAACCAAACAAATTCTTGCATTATTGCATACCTTTTCCTCTGTCTCTTTCAAGGGCTTCAACTTATGACGAACCCCATCCTTTGTCAAAGAATAGGTGTTGGCATGTCTATCATGTATTGCTCGCCAATCAAATTGCCATGGTCTACCTAACAACATATGACAAACATCCATAGGCATAATATCACACAATACCTCATCATGGCAATTTCCAATCTTGAACTTTACTAGACATTGTTCATTTACCAAAGCTTTATGGTCCTTCTGCAACCAAGCAATCTGGTATGGTTTTGGATGCCTTCTTCTCTCCAACTGTAACTTACTAACCATCTCTTCTGAAACAAGGTTATCAGTACTACCTCCATCAATAATAACATTACAAACTTTACCTTCACACTTACATTTGGTGCAAAAAAAATTCTTTTTTTGAGTTGGCTCTTTCTCCTCATTCAACAAGGCTCTTCTAGTAACAAGAACCTCTCCTCTTTCTGCATCCTCAGAATGTGAAGACTCAACATCTTCGTCTACATGTGCAACTCATGCATTACCCTCAGGTCTTCTATTTGTCCTTCCTTGATGTTGAGGACACTCATATGCCCTATGTCCTTCTTATCCACATTGGAAACAGGTTCCATGAAAGCCTCCTCTCCCTATTCCTCACCTAGATCTTCCTCTTCCTCTTTGGTCTCCATTATTTTGATCACAAGGACGATAGGTGTTATCTCCTTTCCAGTTTTGGCTGCTACTAGATCCTTCACCATTCTTTTGGTCTTCATTTTGACCTTCATATGACTGTCCACTAGTCCTTCCACCATGACCTCCACCTCTTTGCTTACTTTCAAACCTCCTATTCAACTTCTCTTCTACCTTCAAAGAAAACTGATATGCATCTTAAATGGTAGACATTCGTACCAGACTTAGCTCTTCTTGAATGCTTGGCTTCAACCCATTTATGTAACAGGAAACTTTCTCCTTGTTGGCTCAGAATGACTTGTTATGATCTGTACTCAGTATAATTCTTTTGTGTACTCCTTAACAAATTTTCTTGCTTGTTTCAACCCTTACATCTTCTTCAAAAAATCCAACTCATAGTCCCCAGGAATGAACTGTCTTTTCAAATTTTCCACCATCTGATCCCATCTTGTTAGTTTCTCTTTTCCTCTTCTATTTCTTTCCAACTAGACTTCTTTCCACCATATGCTAGCATGGCCTTTCAATTTGGCCTTTGCAAATTTGACCCTATATGTGTCTTCTATTTCCTCATACTTAAAATACTCTTCCATGTAATTGATCCAATTGATCAGCTCCTCTAGATTTAGGTTTCAAAAAAAAATTAGAAACTTCTATCTTTGGCCTCTTTCCAATCTTGGAAATGGACCTAATCAGTCCGACTTCTCCAAGATCCATTACATCATGTGCTTCATCTTCGAATGGCTCCTCATCTTTAGCCTCATCCTCACTTTCATCTCTTCTTCTGACATCAACTCCCCTACGTAGCTCCTCTTGCAATGCTTGAACTTGTCTCTGGAGGGCTCTAAAACCCTCTTTTGTTACCCCAACATTTCTCCCACCATGGTTTTGTCATGGAGGCATCTTTTCTCATAGACCCACAACCATAAGTCCTGGTGCAAATTGCCTCACATTCGGCAATCTGTTTACATACTTAGGAAAAATTGCTTTGATACCACTTGATGAGGGGTACTCCCCTTACAATCTAAAACTCATAAAAACAACAGATAATGGCACAAACAAAATGCAATAAGGAAAGAAAATATTTTCTATTATCACTGAAATGAAAATGAAATTACAACATTATATTTGCCATCACATGGGCTTTCTGATTACATAAATCTACAAATTTGCAAATTGGAGCCACCATCTACTCTGCTTTGGCCTCCTCTCTATAGTCCCCCTTTACATCCTTTATTTGGAAGGTGTAACCACCCTAGAATCATCTGGAAAGTGTAACCACCCTAGAGTCTTCTAGAAAGTGTAACTTCCTCAGGAAGATATTTTGAAATTTTATTAATTTTGGTATTACAACTTCGTGGGGTCATAAATTTTGATTCGACAGTTGGATTTTCTATTATAACACCTTTTCAGAAAGGTCTCAAGAAATCTTGTGCCAGAAAGTAGGGCCTAAAGGTCAACTACTTTTATTTTCTACCAATTTTCAGGCCCATCCAGAGCCTCTAAGTGCCTCAAAATTGACCCCAAAGATTTTACTAGGATTTTTGAAAATTAAATTTTTAATATCTCTCAAATCACAAATGGTATTGAAGTGATTTCTTCGCCATTGGCTTCAATTTACCATTATGGAGGTCTGTGTAAGATTTTTGTGTCCAACTATGCGTAAATGCAAACTTACTAAAATAATAACCCTACCAAATTTAACCCTTTTTGAAAAGAAATAACTTTTTTTGGGTGATGCAAGATTGCTCTTACACCCTGGATGCTCCTGCATCACTCTATATATATATGTATATATATACATATACATATATACATACATACATATATATATATATATATTACATACATAAGATACATATATATATATATATATAAACATATAAATATATATATATATACATATATATATAAATATATAAATATATAAATATATATATATATATATATATATATATATATATATATATATATATATATATATATATATAAACATATAAATATATATATATATACATATATATATAAATATATAAATATATATATATATACACACATATATATATATATATATGTACATATATATATACATATATATATATATATATATATATATATATAAACATATAAATATATAAAACATATATATATATATATATATATATACATATATATATATATATATATATATATATATATATGTATATATATATAAATATATAAATATATAAATATATATATATACATATACATATATATATACATGTACATATACATATATATATACATGTACATATACATATATATATACATGTACATATACATATATATATATACATATATACATATATATATATATATATACATACATATATACATATATATATACACATATATATGTATATATATATACATATATACATACATACATACATACATACAGACACAAAACTCAACAACATAATTCATTAATGGCAACTGCACTTGAATCTATTCATAATAAATGGAAATCAGATCTTAATAAATGCAAAATGTGGTCGTACACACAAGAACCTTTTGCTTAATATCCATAAAACTTAACACCATAATGCATTAATGGCGACTGCAATTGACTCTATTTACAATAAGTGAAAATTAGATCCAGATAAAAGCAAAATGCAGTCACACACACAAGCCACATGAACTCAAATCATTACAAATTGATAAATCCCTTCCCTTCATTGCTTCGAACAATAAATTGCAATTGGGAAAATACAAAACCACGAACGAAATATCAACTGCCAATGACAAAATTGCAAAAAAATAGCACAATATTCATTTTAATTGTTCCAAATACACATCTTCAACATAAGTCTTATCTATTGAAGATATCCATGATGCACATGCATCAAAACATCCATGATACGTTAGATATATCTTAAATAGATAGACATCTTTCAATGTCTATAACTGTTTCATGAACACACAATTAATTTGGATTGGAAAAATAGAAAGCCATGACCAAAATATCAAAAGCCAATTAGGAAATTGCAAAAATATAGGTAAAACTCCATATTAAAAATGCAGATGCTACAACAACATATCGTTTACAATTGAGAAAATTTAAAACCAGCAACAAAATATCAATTGCGAATGAGGAAATTGTGAAAAAAAACACAAACTTCATTTTAATAGCTTGAAATACACATCTTCAACAAAAGTCTTATTTTTTGAAGACATGCATGATGTACATGCACAATACATCACACATGACTATATCAAAGAACACGACAAAGTCATGAAATATTTCCAATAGCAACAAAACATGAAATAAGAATGAGTGCAATGAGAACATTAGTTATATATACAATATGTGTGTATATATATGCATATATGTATGTGTATGTATATACACCCATACACACACATATATATGTATATATATACATCTATATATATAATTTTATATATATATGAATATATATAATATGTATATATATACAAGACACAACTAATAATATATAATATATTTAATTTTTTTTAAGAAAAAGAGGCAAGCCACTATAATTATATTATATTAAATAATAGTTATTACAAAAACTTGGTTCAGGGGAGTATACTGGTAGGAAAGAACTAGGAATAAAACCTCCAGTTATAACTCAAGAAAGTACATAAATTCATATCATGAACCTACAACTGACTCAACCCTGGTATAGACCTCTTTACATTTACAAACGACAAACCCACTTTATAGTGTGGAAAGATAGACCCCATTACATTTCCAAAATGCTGACCCTTCCCAGTTACATTGAATAAATCCCTTTACATGCCCCTTTACATTATGAAAAGAAATATCCCTTTACATTTCCAAAAAATAGACCCTTTACATTTTTAGAATATAAACCCCTTTGTACATGACATTCGATGCTTAATACAAAACATTATGCTCATAACAACCAAAAAACCCTGATTACATATTCGATCTGCAGAAGTTGAACAAAGGCAAAAAATTGATTAGAAGGAAGCTGATTTGTTCCTTGCTCTTCGAGGGCCATTAACTAAACTTTCATCATATACTTGTTTCTGCTTAAAATCATAATCCTATGAAGGAACTGTTGCATTTATATCAGGAACATAACGATAACAGTATTTCCCCTTGGCATCTTGTGGAAGGATTGATAATGCAAATCATGCACACATGTATGATTCATCAAGAAGGAAATTGCATGAAACTTTCTCTTGATTTGATCTATGTCCTCCATAGTGAAAGCATAACGGTATTTATTAAGAGCTTGATATAGGTAAAATGAGGTATCATGCATTGTTGACAGAAGCATACCTTGAAAATTTTTTGCATACCACTTTTTGTAGTGAATTAGATGCCTGGGGAATAAACCTCCTACCAGACCATCACCTTTGGTGAAGTCATACTGCTGAACACTTCGAAGTAATGCATCTTTTTCCAAGTAAAGTTGAACAACAAATTTACTGGCTATAATTTAAAAAAAAAAATAGTTTTGCACCAAATCCAATGTGTTCGATAAGAAAATAGATAGTAAATTTTTTGGAAATATGATCCTTTGAAGTTTTGTGTGCAATACATCCTCACTAGTGATGATTTTAATGCAATTGAAAACATACTTATAGTTTACTTTGAAAACTTTTTGCAATTCCTCCTCGATGCATGATGAAAAGGGCTCTTCCCACGGTTTCACTGTGATTGGCACTCTATAATTTCTCACTTGAAACTCCTTAAGCTCCATGAACCTATGAATTATCAGTGATAACACAATTCTTTGCAAAACAATTGAATTTTTGATATGAGCCAAATGAATTAAGACAAGATTTCCATAATTTTTATATAATATATTTAAAGTATTATTTGTATGGTTCTGAAAATTTGATTGGTGAAGCTTAAATCCTTAATAGGAACCACCAAACCATTAGAAGCAATATAATGAATCACAAATCAGCATAAAATAAATTGGATGCAAACAAACAAAACAAAGTATACCTTTTTGCCTTCATTGCTTGAGCTCCATTTCTCTTTTATCCTTCGCTCTCAAAGCCTTTTGATATGTTTCTCTCAAATTTTGGAGTGCACAAATCGATTGACTTAAGACAATAATAACAATGAAAGTTCAAGGATAGTGGTTGTAATTGTGAAGAAATGAATGCCAAACTTATAGACAAAGTTCACAAGATGGATGGATGAGATTGAATAGAAGATTGGCAGATGAGATTGAATGAGAGAATGTGCAAAGGAAAGTTGTTCATTCTAAAAATGGAAAATGTAAGAAGGATGGAAGAGAATAGTGAATTAGAAAATAGAAATATGTAAGATGAGTGGAGAGAACAACGGAAAGTGGAATAGTTAATTGAAAGAAAGAGATAGCCAAGTGAAAGAAAGGGTTAGTCAAGTGAAAAAGGAAATAAATAAATTGAAGAGTTAGCCAAAAAAAAAGAAAGAATAAAAAAGTTAAGTAAAGAGGAAATTGTGACAAGTTTTTGAAAATAAAATAAATATTTTTTTTTATGTCATGAATAATTAATTAAAGTAATTAATTTTGTGATTTTTAGCATTGTCTCAAAGAAAAATTAAGAAATTTTTTAATCAAGTCTTGCCCCTGCAAAAACGGGATTATGATGCCCCCTCAAGAAATTGGCAAAAAATTGAGGCAAATTTATCGATGAGATGATTTAATGCATCTAGATAGAAGAAATATTAGCTAGAAGAAAAGGTTAGTAAGAAGGGAAGAATAATTAGTTTGATCAATATTAGATGTGGAGAAGATTAATTGATTAGGATAGAATGGATCGAAGAAATATTAGCTAGAAGAAAAAGTTAGTGAGAAGGGAGGAATGGTTAGTAATGTGAATGGATGAAGAAAGAAGAAGTGATGAAGATATCATCATAAGCCGTGACAAGTGCACATTTATCAACATCGAGCATTTTTATTTTGCAAATAGATGACATACACTGAGGTATTAAAAAACCATGGAGCAAAAATGTTATCACTTTGCGTAGACTGAACACATTATACAACGAGTGTCATGACTCATACTAGGAACTTAATTGCCCTAGCCATATTGTAGAAATTTTTTGCACATATGTAGACCTAAATTTCATTTAATAGATTGAACTCCTATTGACATGCATGCGTGACAAACCAAAAATTAGTTGCATTGTTAATGGTCGCCAACAAAGAATTCAACATTTATGAATTATGGTGTCAAGTCTTTAACTGAAAATAGACATGAACCTATTAAAGCATTCAATGATAAGGAACGATAGAGATTAACCCATTAGAGGGACATAAAAAAATATGAAATGACAGTGTAAAAGATATAGGAAGTTCTTTCAAACGTGTTCTTTTTTGATAATTTTTTGATGAGGATCAAATTTGTGTTTGTTGACAGCATTAAAACTTGAAACCACAATCCATTAGTTAATGACACCATGCATCAATAGAAAAACTCAATGCAAAGACATGACTATATCAAAGAACATTACAAACCCATGAAATATTTCCAATATATTTACAATCCAAGCAAATGAATAAACAACCCAAATAATCATTTTCTCTAGAGGCTTAAAACTTCACACCATAAGCCATCAATGATGTCTACATTTCAGTCTAATATTTTTTCCAATACGAACAAAACAATTACCAATTGATGAAATGATTTTATACCCATACATTTTGTGCTTATTTAGACCTAATTTTCATTCCGTTTAATAGATTGAAGTGGAGTTGGCATGCATGCATGCAAAGAAAAGATTAGTTCCATTCTTAATTGCGGCCATTACAGAAGTCGACATTAATGAATTATTTTGTTAAGTCTTTCACTCCACAAGAGAGATTAACCCATAAAAGAACTAAAGATAGGGAGGAATAGAAATTAACCCATAAAATGTAGAGAAGAACAAACACTAGAAATTAACACAAAATGCAGAGATGCAAAAAAATATGAAATGACACTGCAAAAGATATAGGAACTTACAAACGCCTCATTTTTTTCTTGCAATACAATAGACATAAACCATCTCAACAGACACAAATTTCAGCCTCATCAAACAATTTGAGCAAATGAATAAACAACACGAATAATCCTTTGCTCGACAGACTTAAAACTTCACACCATAAGCCATTAATGACCCCTGCATTTCAGTCTATTCACAATAAATGAAAATATGCAAATAGTAAATGGACAATGTCCTCGTTAAAACACCACATGTCAATAAAAATAGTGAGTGTGAAGACATGACTATATCAAAGAACATTAGAAAGTCATGAAATATTTTCAATAGCAGTAAAACATTATAGATATTGATAAGTAGGAGGTGGAAAAATACCTCCTTATTATCAATTGATGAGCTAAAGGGCTCTATTATGAATGGTTCATAAGGCACAACACTTGAAGGTTTTGCAATGGGGTAACAACTGCGGCTTAACCTTGGAGAAACTCCCCGTTAAGCGCGCTTGAGCCGGAGCAAGACTGGATGGGTGACCTCCCGGGACGGACCAGTGCTTCACCTCTGTGAGCATCACCTAGATGCAATGAGTGCTAAGTGGACCATTCGATATCATGAGAGATGGGTTCTTGTTGAACCACTACTCATGAAACATGGGTCAATAAGTTTGACTCGAAACTACACGGTTGAATCCTGATAGCAATATCATAACATTACAGATATGTTAAATTAATTAGAATAATTAAGTTATTAAAAAAATGAAAAACCCCAAGGAAAATGGCAACAACTAATCAAAAAATTGCAAAAAAATGCCAAAATTTCCTTTCAATAAGATAATCCCAAAAATATTAGCATCATGAAAAAAAAACATTACCATCACGATTCCCGAGCAATGTTGCACTTATTTAGACCTGATTTTCATTTCCATTTAGTAGATTGAAGTGCAGTTGGCATGCATGCATGCAAAGAAAAGATTAGTTCCATTCTTAATCGTGTCCAAGAGAGAAGTTGACATTAATGAATTATGGTGTTAAGGCTTTAACTCCACAAAAGAGACCAACCCATAAAAGAACTGAAAGATAAGGAAGAATAAACATTAACCCATAAAATGCAAAGAAGAACAAACACTAGCAGATATGTAAAAAACTATAAAATGACACTGTAAAAGATATAGGAACTTGCAAACGCCTCGTTTTTCGCTTCCAATACAATAGAAATAAACCCTCTCAACAGACACATATTTCACCCCCATCAAACAATAAAGAAATTGAACAATGCCCACACTTCAACTATATCTAGACATTTTCCACTTATTTAGACCTAATTTTCATTTTCATTTAATAGATTCAAGTGCAGTTGCCATGCATGCGTGCAAAAAAAATATTAGTTCCATTCTCAATGGTGGCCAACAGAGAAGTCAAAATTAATGAATTATGGTCTTAAGTCTTCAACTCAACACTAGAGACTAACCCATAAAAACAATCAAACATAGGGAAGAGCAGAACTTAACCCATAAAATGTAGAGAACAATAAATAATAGACATTAACCCATAAAATGTAGAGATGTAAAAAACTGTAGAATGAAATTTTAAGAGATATAAGAACTTACAAATTCCTCGTTCATCAAACAATTTGAGTAAATGACCAAACAAACACAAATTTCAACCTCATCAAACAATCCGAGCAAATGAATAAACAACACAAATAATCCTTTGTTCAACAGACTTAAAACTTCACACCATAAGCTGTTAATGATGCCTACACTTTAGTCTATTCACAATAAAATAAATTGTGCAAATAGTAAATGCATAATGTCCTCGTTAAAATGACACGTGTCAACAAAAACACTGGGCGCAAATAGACAACTATATCAAAGAACATTACAAAGTAATCAAATATTTCCAACAGCAACAAAACATTAGGAATTCATAAATTAATTAGAATAATTAAGTTTATGAAAAAAACACAAAACCCCCAAGAAAATCACGACATCCAATGATGAAATTGCAAAGAAAAGGTCAAAATTGCCTTTTAATAAAATAATCCTTGAAACATTAGCATGGATGCTTCCTGAGGAAAAGGAATTCAAAATGTGTCGATAGTAAATGCACAATGTCCTTGCTCAAATGCCGCATGTCAACAAAAACATTGGGCTCCAAGACACGACTATATCAAAGAACATTACAAACTCATGAAATATTTCAGATAGCAACAAAACATTAGGAATTCATTAAACTAATTTGAAAAATTAAGTTGATTAAAAAAACACAAAACCACGAGGAAAATCATGATAACCAAAGACAAAATTGCAAATAAAAGCCGAAAATTTCCTTTTAATAAAATAATCCTGAAAACATTAGCAGCCCCGAAATAAAAAATTATCCACATGACTCCTGAGCAAGAAACTAATAGGCATGAGCGTGGTGAAAAAATTAGTCTCTTGCCTATAAAGGCAGGGACTAATAATAATGGGTAAAAAGATGTTAAAGTTTTTTTATTTTAGCCTACATCATATCAATGAACAAGTCTAGCTTACTAAGTAGGGAATATAAGGGAATGTGTAAATTTAACATCCCCTACTCCATCTATTGAGCTATAAACAAATGAGTAACATTTAATTTAGGAATAAATAATAAAATTATCATAAAAAAATTTAAATTTAAATGTAGAAATTGGGTCAAAATGGCTCTTTTTTTAGTATATACATCAATTATAGGCATGATGAGATTGTAGAAGAACCAACTCTGGGTTGTACCTCCCCTTTTGCAAAAAACTTTCTAATGCCCTAAGACAATAGGCCAAAGGTAAACCAAATACCAATACCTTTCTCTATCAAAAAATATGTTTATAACCTTTTGTAATCTTTATTATAATTGTCTACACTAATTTAAACAATAAGAATACAATTGATGTCTCCAAGCATGTGAACAAACTAGATGCTATTAAAAAAGAAAAAAAACATATAAATGGACTTTGTAACTCTTTCAAATAGAAAGCATATAAGAACCAAATTTGTCAATTTCATCATGATTATTTGAATTGCATAAGTTCATATTAGATAACTCACTATTTTAGAATTGGAAAAATTTACCTTGTTGAACTAGAAAATGAAAGGCTTCATAATCCATTGAAGAAAAAATCATAAATACTAACCTTATTAGGTGAATTAAAATCAAACTGGAAAGCTTCCTATCCATGAGATTCATGAAAACATACTTAGATATTGAATTGGTTTAAACCAACAACTTCATTGGTCAACTTCCAACGAAGGGTGTGGATCTTAGGAAATTCATATGAATGTGTTGCATATATTAAATCATGTTGATCCTTTCAAGATGACAATTCATCCTTCATGAAATCAAGGTAAAAAAAAACCATATTAGGTGGATGGATTAAGAAACCAAGTACAACAATATGCTTGTTAGTATATCCATCCATATATTCACTTAAAATGGAAAGCCACATAGTCAATACTATCCAAAATGCATGCAAAGGCATTTTTTGATTTGAATATTTGACACTCATATAAGCTAACATAATCAATAAATTTGTCAATGTTAACACTAGCAAAATTAGAAGAATTGTTTGTATCAAAAAGGACTTGCTTGCATCACATGCATCATTTATGTAGCATGAGTCTTCATTACGAATATCTAATTCAAAAGTGAATGACTAAAGTATTCCAAATGAAGAAAAGAGCCTACAGTTTGTTGAAATCCTCATCCTTTCCATTAGCCCTCTTTATCGCCTCCTCCTCCCTAGCCATGTGGTCTGAAGACTGAGTGGTGGAATCTTCTTTTATCATTTTGTTCAATTATGAGAAGTGGTTGGGGCCTTTGACAAACTCATCTAGTTCCTCAATAGTATCTTGTCGCTTACACGTCCTGTTACCGTCAATCTGCTTTGAGTTGCTAGTTATCTCGTCAACTAACACTTCTTGTTTTTGGCCGACTTGTGAGACATTTTGCTCCATCCCAATATCCACACTCATTGCCACCATAGTATCACCTTTAGAATCTCTATCCACAACACCCTCCCTCGCTATCTGTGTTTGGCATCTCCACATGACACTGGGTGTCCTTTTTCCCTTAGTCTTGGTCCTCGGTTTGTTGTCCTTCTTGGTGGGGGGATTTTTTAACTCATAGAGCTCAGCAGCTGCCTTTGATTGGGCTAAACCCGCACCCCTTTTTTCTTTTTGGTAGGGGGTTTGGATTTAGGGACATCTTTGGTTTCATCTTGCATAGAGGGGTTCTTCCTTTTTGGTCCGATAGAAGCAGTAGGGGAAATTTTTTCAGGAGAGTGGTCAGAAGGTTCCTACTCTTCAACACAGACAACATATATAGGCTTGGGGGGACAGAGAGGTTAGAGAGCCTCAATGCTTTCTTCACGGGGAATGAGAAGCTTGTCAAAAAGCATTTAGGGTTCGAAAGGGAGATGCTTCTAAAGTCGTCAGATCATGTTTTCTTAGCTATCATGAAGTATGCTACTTTAGAGGGGAGATTTAAAGTCTTCTATTTCTACCATCTATCGTTACTTAACCATTTTAGGAACAAAACGCTTATAAGTTTTCATTTTTAGGAAACTCTTGATTCTGTTTCCTTGGACCCTGAAACGCCACCACCTCTGCCTTTACACTAGGGCCTCATACTTCGGCCCTACCATTTGCATAATCAATCATGTTTCAAACAAACTCATTACTAGATTTGTAACTCAACTCATTAATAAAAGTCTCTAGCCTAGTCTCAACTTTGAACTCATCACCATCTCTCAAAATTGCTTCTTCTATGGATTCTACTTGAGGCAATTCAAACTCTTCATATCAAAGCAATGAATCAACATGCTCTATAATTCGAATTCTATCATAATGAGCCTTTGCATTCTTTCTAGAAAATTATGTATTTAATGATAATTTTTTGAGGCATTATGTCAAATAGTTAATGTGCCCTACCTACGGTTTAACATTTTACATACATGTCTACCAAGGCAATTAAAGAAATATTGACAATTTCAAACTCATTGGTTTGAGGCATTATGTCAAACAATTAATATGTCCTATCTATGGTTTCACATTTTGCATGCATGTTTGGAAGGGGAGTTACATCTATAACAAGTGATCAAAATTGTATTAATGATAATATCAATTATTGCATATTTTGTTTTGTGGGTAAATATGATGTGAGTTTTATTGATTTGTTGAAGATAAAAATTGTGTTTTTATTTTTGTCATAGTAAATTCAATTTTTTACTAGCAATGATGTTTTCAATTTTTTTGTTATATAAGAACAATATATCTAATCTATTCAATCAGGATAATTTTGGGGGTATTTTAGGATTGGACAACTGCTTAATTCCAATAGTTGTGATTATTGTTACAATGTAAAATTGTTAAAGTTATGCATGTTAGTAGCAATGAGAGAATTCATAAGACCGTGTTGTTTCTTTAATTATTTGTTTTCTTACACTAATTATTAATATCATGGACACTTTTCCTATCTACTTTTACCTTCTAGTGTGTGTGGACTAAGATCTCTATGTCATCATGCTTGAAGACTATTAAATTTATTTTATAATTTTCAAAGTACAATAAAAGTTGTTTTTTTTGGTGCCATCAAGTTCTACTCTTATGTAGTAAATTATCATACATTTTTACAAATTCTTATCAATATTTTTATAAGTTTAAACTATTATTATGGTTCCACTATGAATTTAGGAATTTAGATGTTAATGTTTATTTTAATTGTATTCACTTAAATTGAAATTGTCATTGTGTGATCTGAAGTTATCATTAGTGGTGCATTTTTATAAGAAATTATGACTCTAACTTGTCTATATTAAACATAAAAATTTCCAACAAAATTTATCTTTTATATAAAAATTCTCCTACATGAACTTGTTAAAATGCAATACCATACCACCCACTTATTTTTAAATTAATATATTCTATTTTTATATATAATTAAACACTTTACTCATCAAAATAAAAATAAAAATCACATATATCATTGTTAGATAGGAAAAGAACTTTAAAAAAATTTCCAAACTATCACAAACATTGCCCACAATCATATATATAACAGAAAATGCATTGATGAACACTTATTTTGATGTGATTGTGAGCATTAAAGTTATAACATATTTATAAAACTAATAACAGAGAATTACAGTTCTCCAAACATTTTAAATATAGGTTTCAACTGCATGCGATATATTTTCCCATAACTGTTGAAATCATTTTCAATCTGATAACATAAGAAATACAATAGCTCTTGAATACCAGAGTACATGGCAAACAGACCAGATCTACAGTGAATTCATGGCATATGAATATGAGATATGTAAGGGCTAAGCAATGCCATGGTTTTGCTTGGGCTTCTCCTGGGCATTCTGCTCGTACAAATGAAGAAGAGCAGCTGCAGAGAGTGCTGCCAGAGTAATACCCTGTGCGTGTATTCTGTATACATCAAGATCACCCAATACTTACAAACCATCATCACACTATTCTAACTAATATTCAACATTTGTGAGAGGAAAGAAGAAATCCGTACCTGGCATGTATAAGCTTGAGACTGGTTTTCATGGAGGGTTTAGAGAAGTTATAAGCAAGGGAAGCCCCTATACCTGAACTCCACAGTGCCCCTACTGAGGTGAGCTTATTCTCAGACACCCATTTCCTCATGGAACCTGCCATCTCCATCTTTTCTCACTTTTTTCACTCAACTGGTAATCTCTGAATCGATCCAGACTAAGTGGGGGAAACTTACTCTACCAAGAGAGATATTTAAAACAGGAAATGAATGGTACAGACTCACCCCTTGTTTCCTCTCTTCCCCTGATTTCATCTGCCCACAACAGAACAGAAGCTGTGGATTGTTGAGATAGGAAAATGGTTTTATTGGGATCATAAAGCTGTTCAATGTAAGGTATAGATTCATTCCGGAAACCTCGGAGTTTCTGTAGGCCGTTCCGTACAATAGTCACGCCATCATCTTTATGGGACATCAACACGTGATGAGAACCCCAACTATAGGTAGAGCAATATGGTGTGCCAAAAAGTAATCCACTACAATGCCTGCTGTTGTTTTGTCATTATCAAATGTTCTAATTGTAATTCCTATGTCACTTTTCACTTAGTTTTATGGTGTTTTGTGAGAATATTTATATATATTTATCAAGACAAATGGTGTGATTTTGTAAAAAGTTGGGTTCATTAGATAAGTTGGGTTCAATTGTTTAGTTTTTATCTACAGATGATTTGTGTGTATTGTTTTATCTTATTTTTATGTGTATATATTCATTCATCTTTCTTGTCTAATTAGTGTGTATATTTATACATTGAGCTATAAATAGCC
The DNA here is from genome assembly GCA_007258455.2 of Sequoia sempervirens. Taxonomy (NCBI): domain Eukaryota; kingdom Viridiplantae; phylum Streptophyta; class Pinopsida; order Cupressales; family Cupressaceae; genus Sequoia; species Sequoia sempervirens. The sequence continues at coordinate 284,112,370 of VDFB02000013.1, forward strand.
ACTATCTCTTGTGATCTTATGTATCTTTTGATCTCAAGTTGGGTTTGTAGTGGCGAGGTTATCCTTGCAAGTACAAACTTGACCTGTCCTAAATTAAATTTAAAAATTCAAAATTTGGTCGACTGGCCCCATTTAACATTCTTGACCAAGGCCACCCAAATACATATTTGTGTGATTCAATGTCATGTACTACTGTATAAATATATTTGCTACATTCATTCTAAAAACACAAGGGATAGCAAGGGGGGCCAAGAATGTTAAAGAATCAAGGATTTGTCTCTCAATCTAGAAGAGTAAATCAATAACGACACATTTAGATTTGGTGATAAAACAAAAGTAATGAATTTTCTTTCTAGGGCTTGCTTATTATTATTTATCTTGTTTGTTATTAAGGGGTTGATTGAGACAAAGTGCCTTCACAACTTTGGTTGCACAATATAGCAAAGATATTTATCAATATTGTTGACGATTTGTAGTTTCTAAAGAGAGATCAAATAATAATCTATTAGATTGCACAAAGAACATAATCCAAAGTACAACATAGGTCAAGTTCGATGGTATGAGTCTAGTTTGCAATCACAAATCTATTCCATATTGGCAATATTAGCCCAAAGTAAAGACAAAAAGAATATTATAATTCAAATGTGTGCATTCTAGTATTATAGCCATTATTTAATCCCGAGGAACTCAGATTTCTACTTCATAACATTTTTGCAATCATTCTTTAGTCATGAAGCTAAGTGATCTTATTCTCACTTATTTCTATTTATAGCTTTTTATACAATTCATTCTAGCTCCAGCTTTTAATTTTTATTTAGTATACATTAATGTGTGCTTATGTTTATACATTTCATTGAATCACCCTAGACTAAATGTAGGGATTATTCATTTCACTATTCACTATTCTATTGTCAAAATACAGTGTCCTATTTGCTTATTACTTGATGAAATTTTAGATCTTTTGAGCATAAATCTACCATATAAATACATAAAGTATATTTAGAAGGTTTACAATAAAGGATTGTTAGTTGGTATGCATAACATAACAATATATGAACATTTAAAATATTACAATAAAGGTTAACAATCAATGAAAATATAAAATTGCACTCACATTGATATAGTAGGTGGTGGAGGATCAACTTACCAAAGCACCACCCACTAGGAAGGCTTGTCGAGAGGAAGATTAGGAGCTTCCTATCCATTTTTTGGAACCCACACAACTAGTAGGACAAGAACATTAATATTAGCTATGACATTCACCTTGCAAATATTGTCTTCTAAATTATATTTAAGTATATAGATGATAATAATGACTAGTCTCCAAATATCATGGAATAAATAAATATGGATGCACATGCGAGGGAGGAGGTTTTATGTATTATTTATTAAACTCAAGGATGCCTTAGTTATTCTGTAAGAAGACATTAAATGGGGAGGTTACCTACAAATGGTTAAAATTGAGAGTTGTAAAAAGATCTTCCATATTTGAGTGTTATGACAAGACAATCAATGCCCATATGGAATGCCTAGGATCACGATTTAGGTCAATTCATCAATATGACATAAATATGATATTTGTGACACATAAGAAGATTGTAAGATGTGTAAGGGGGTTACTATTTTGGGTGCTTGACTATGACTATAGGTGATCCAAGAGGATCCAAAAAACCTTAAAAAATGGAAGTCTTCAAATCTTGATGGAGATGGCTCAGTTCATAGAGCTTGTTGATATGATCCTAACACAACTTGAATCACGGCAAAAGGAGACCATACGTAAAAATTATGCTCGGTCAAAGTTCAGTGGAGCCAGGGATTCCAGATGCAAACCCTTAGCCAAAAAATTGACCGTCTCTAAATTAGACAAAAAATGACACCAAGGTGAAGAGCTCGTTGAGACGATTTCGATGCCGCTTGAATTGCATCAAATGAAGTTCGTATGAGCGAGATATGCTGGTCAAAGTTTACAAAAAAAGATGGGTTGACTAGGTCGTACGAACTTTTATGTGGCAGTCCGTATGCTGACGTGGCATTACTAGGCAAGACATGGTGGTGCTAATGTGGCTAATTTGGAGCAATCAAAGATTGACACGTGGCACTGGTAGGTGATGAAGTGGACCAATCATAAGTTGACACGTATCCTTTTGGAGGCAAATTATATGGTGCCACGTGGCACGCATGTGGTGGTCTCTAGTCACAATGGGTTAGTTTTATTTGTTCAAAATGTGGGTTGGGGGATTCAAAATCCCAACCATTCACCTTCGACATTCCCTACTCACCATCACACCACGAGATTCTCTCTATCCCATATGGGGGTGGTGATAATACTTAAACAAGAAACAAGGAAATATCGAGTTTAATGGGAAGGTCGACAGTTGGAACCATCAACCTCCCTCATATGCCAAACCCTCCCGACCGCTATGTTAAGTGGTTGCTCCGAGATATAAGGGGCCAAAATCCTATTTAAATGCTTAAATCATGGAGATCCCTAAATAAAGGGGCTCGAGCCTCCCCATATTCAATTAAACCATAAAAATCTATATTAAAATATTAACACCCAAATCCTTAAAGGGTTTAAAAGGGTTTTTAAATATTTTTTTTGTTTTAAGGGCTTAATTTAGGAGATTGGCGAAATATTTTGTTAACCCCTATATAGAACATAAAAATGTACTTAAAGGGGGAATTTTTCTCTTGTAAAAACAATTCTTAGGAGAGGATAATTGAGCCATTGGGAATTAGAATAATTCTCTTAGAGGGGAAATGGTATTGAGTGTTTAACAACATAGGCTCCTTATAAAAGGGTGAAAACTATAATTGTAAAGAGAGCTTGAAGGGGGAAGCACTTGGTGATCCAGTGGACAAGGTATTGCTCATGGAGGTCGAATTGTCCATTCTTCGAGATTGAAGAGAAACGAAGAGGCAAGTTGAAGGCATCTCAGACTTGTGTGCATAATGAAGGTTCATGAGTGGATTGTTTTATTCTCCATATATTCTTATTCTTGGGTTAAATGTATATGCAAAATAGAGATTCTTTGTAAAAATATAGATTGGAAAAAGCATCAGATATGCTACATTCTTTCCATAAAGTGGAAAAGGACTAATTTGCAAATTGAAGACCAAGTTGTGATGTAACAAACCCTTATTGAGCTTCACATCAGTTAATGGAGTGGTCTCGTAGATGAGCGAGCCCAAAGATGTAACCCAAAAATTGGGTGAACTTCGTTAAAAAACCAGTTTTGTCCCTTTGTGTTTACTCTTATTGATTTTAGTAAATTGATTCCTTCATGAGTTGTTAATTAGTATGTCATCAAGTTGATAACTGATTAAATAAACCTAATTCTGTAATTTCAACTATGAATGAATATAACCATGCAATTATGTTTGCGATCGGGAAAAACTGTAATTAGGGATTAAGTGCAAGTTATTTGTAAACCTTTAATTACAGATCAATAGGGGCATTAAATTTTTGTTATAGCTCATAGTTTGGGATCTTAGTTATGGGAAACCATTTATAGTTTCTATTTTATTATTTTTTGATATATTGGAGGCATGTGATAGTCAATTCATATGATTTTTTTGTAGATACTGTGAGATGAGGATAGTCATTGTGGATTGCTTACGCTTATCCATGATGAATCGAAGCATAACTTAGCCACTACACCTCAATCACAAACAAGATCATTCAAATTGAAAGTTAAACTAAACATTTACAAAAACTGAAAGTTACAAACTATGAAAATAGTTAAATTCCTACTCTAACCTATTTGAAGCTTATGCTGTTTTGGAATTGGTGTCATGTTGATGTGGAACAATGACCCTTTCCCAATCTCGTGGTTAGTGATCTTGTTTCAATCGATTCTATGGAAAAGAATAAATGAAACCATTGTGATAAATTGATGAAAACCGGATTTATGCTAAATTAAACATGATGCAAGCTAAATTAACATGATTTTAAGCTAAAATTGATCTAATTATGCAATTGCTACGCTAATCTAAGCTAATTCTAAGTTAAAAGATGGAAACCCTAATTTATATACAAATTAAGATGGATGCATGGAAGCCATTAATGGATATATTAGGCTATTATGCAACTAAAATGAACTAAATTAAGCTAAAAGTGAGTAAATTGAGAGTATGAATGCAAGTGAATTCAACAACATGACTTTGCAATTGAAAGATCCATCCATTTGTCTCCAAATAGTGTCCTATTCATAGGAAAGAAAATGAGAAATGGAGGGTTGAGATCAAAAATATTAATCAAGTTCTATCCAAGATGGAAGGAAGAAGAGGCATGGATCATGGATTCTCATCAATGGATAAGAATGTAAGATGAAAATTAATTAAGGGCTCACATTTGTTCCAAACAAACACACTTTTGACCTGCTCACATAGGTTAAAGGTGACTTGTTCAAAATGTTAAAGGTTTAACTTGCTCAAGAAGCCAAGTGAGTTGATTGGAGGAGCGAATATTCTCATGGGTGAGGATAAAGGTATTTTGCAAATTAAAAGAAAGTTTTAATTATGAAAAAAGGAGATAAAGGATATTCCATGGGAATATTCCCCTTTTAGAGGAAAATTAGTTTAATTGTTAATTAAACAAGGTTTAATTGCACAATTAGGGGATTAGAAGAATTAAAGTGATATTCATTAAATTAAATGATTTAATGAATGGGGGAGAGATGAAATGACATTTAATTAAATAACTTAGGGTTATTCAATTACATTAGAAGACCTAGGGAATTAAATTAAATACTTTGATTTATTTAATTTAATAGGATGAAATGTTAGCATGAAAGGGGGAATGAATTAACCTGATTTGATGAATTAGGTTAATGGACAAAAATGATGCAATTAATTAATTAGCTAGGCTAATTCAATTAATAAAGTGAAAAGAGGATGAATTTAAAGAGGAAATGATGTTAGTATACCTAATTTGAGTGCATGGTATCATTCAGGAGATTTTTCGGTGTCTACATTTTTCCCTTCTTTGAAGCGAGGTACATGTTGCTTTGGTTCGAAGAATAATGCTTTTTGGATTAAGATTGTTGCTTAAATAAAAAAAATCATTTTTTTTAAATTTTCAGATGCCCCAAAGGAAGGATAAAGCCAATTCCCTACCCCCTCAAGAAATCGGGTGGAAACTTTGAATTTTGGGTTGATTTCTTGATAAAGGTTAAAAGCTGCCCCAAGGGCCCTGAAAGGCTCCGAGATGCAAGAATTATGCCAAAAATGCAAAAAATGATGGAAAATTAGGTTTGGATTGGAAAATTTGGTGAAAATGATGATAAACCCTATCTTGAAGGTGAAATTAGGGCAAAAGCCCTAATTTTCTAGCTTAAATAAGCCAAGAAGGGTCACTTTCAATTCATTTGTGCATTCACACCTTCGAGATTCTTGCTATTTTGAGCTTTGACCCTCTAACGAAATGGCACGACGAGAGCTCCCCAAGCACATTTCTGATTCAAGAGTATCATTAGATTCCAGGCTTAGGACCACTAGTATGCAACTCAAAACTTGATTTGAAATTTTGTTTTTTGATGCATTTATTACGCTTTGAACTTTAAAATTTGGTGGCGTCATTATATAGCAATGCCCATTTTGCAATCAGTGACGCTAAAATGAATTATAGTGATGCTATTTGTGATTTAAAATTAGGGTTTCTAATTTTAAATTGCGACACATGCTTATATAGTGACGCACTTACTAATTTAGAAATTAGGGTTAGGGTTTGCCAAAGATTAAATTGTGACACCAATTTATTTGGTGATGCACTTTGCAATTTGCAATTTGAAATGCCTCGGGTGTCACAATTTGAAATTTAAATATAGTGACACTATTGAAAATAGCGATGCTATTGTGATTTTTGAACAAAAAATTCAAATTGAGTCAAATTTCTTTGATTTTTTGATGTCATGTGCTTTGTGGGTGTAGAAGGTCAGTGCATCATTGATTTCACATGAGTACAGGCCCATGGTTTTGGAGAGATTTGGCGATTTGTCAGAGTTGCACTAGGAACACCTAGTAGAGATCGATCTCTAATATGTTGCATGTGCGGCCTTATCCAAACTCACTTAGCTATGATGATTGCTTTGTGTTAGAGATGGCACAGTGAGACTTCATCCTTTCATCTTCCCACTAGCGGGGTGACAGTGACCTTGGAGGATGTATGTCATATTTTGTGTTTGTCAATACATGGCGAGTGGGTGATATATGATGTTGACTGCGAGTTTGATGCCTATCATGAGGTTATGGGGTTGGAGAACATTGCTTTGGTTACATCACAAATTGACCTTGAGATGTATAGAGGTCATGTTTTGACTTTTAGATTGATCATCGCAGCCATCATTTTAGGTTTGGTGGCCCTTGACAGATGTAGCAGAGGGATCAGCCTAGGATGGGGCTTGGCATGGCACCAAATGCACCATAGGACTCTTTTTGCATGGGGTCCAATGATACTGGCCTCACTTTATCATGACATGCACGACTTTTTTTATTGTGATGGGAGAGCCATTGGTGCAGGGGTGACTCTGCTTCACATTTGGGCATGGGAGCATATCACCGTGCTTTGACCGATACTGTAAATGACAAACGTGGAGCTAGATGATCCCTTCATTTGGAGGTATAGAGGTGCAATCACACTATGACACACTAGACAAATTGGGCTCCTGTACTGGCAGCAGGTTTTGGATGACATGATAGTTTTCAAGTGGTGCTCGTGGCTATAGATGCCACCATGGTACGACGATGCTTAGCAGTTATTCTTTACAAGAAAAACCCGATACATGCAGGGTTGTGAGCATATGATCATCGAGCGATACCTACTAGATAGATTGGCATGATAGTTTGGAGAGGTTCAGGACAGGCCATATGATGTGTATAGGGCCATTTTTGTGAGGTCGTGAGGTTCCCACATGGGGACCGACTATTCCAGCTCTAGAGGCAGTAGAGAGCTTCAGACAATTAGCGGCTCAGCCATGGGACTGCGACAAGGGTCAAGTGGTAGTGGTGACTATGCTTGCTTATGATGCTTGGTTCACTCCTCCATGATGCTTGATAGATCTAACAAGTGCTCCTCCATGTGGGAGACCTAAAGGCAAGGGGCCAAAGGCAGAGTGGTGCAGGAGCACCCAAGCAGATGAAGTTTGCTCCAAGAGGTCAAAATGTCAATTAGTGGTGATAGGGAATTTTTAACATTAGAATAGTTCTATTGAGACCATTCATTATGTAATTGGGTGTGTTTTGAATCATTTGTATCTAGGAGTCAAAAGTTGCAAAAAAAAAGATGTAATTGTTGTCAAGGCAAAAAAATTGTAAAATTGTAACTTATTAGGAATATGAAGGGACATAAGAATTTGAAAAGTAGTTATGAATGTTGGGAAGCTTATTTTTGATTTGAAAGTGTATAAAAAGCCTCTCCAAGGCTTGAACAAGGTTGTTGAATGTTGTATTGAAGAAATCCAATAAAAACACAACATTTTTCTGTAAGTTTTTTTGTATTTTTGAAGTTTCTTGGGATTGTACGAACCCGTACAGCTGGTAAATGCTCTGAATCTCTTTTTATTTTGTGGGGACATGTTTTAAGTTTCATTTTCATCCATTTTGAGGATCTAATACAAAGTTTTGAGGGAGATCTCTTTGTTTTTCTGAAATTTCCCTGTTAACACAATTTAAGGTTTGAAGGTAATCTAATATGTCAAATTGACCCATTCCAATTTTTGTACCCACTATAACTCATGGAATGGGTCCCAAACAATGTAATTCAGGTGTTGTTATGGTATTGTAGGAAGGGGATTTAAGTTGTGTGAAATGGAGTGATGCCCTAGGGCTGGGCAGTGAAGTTTTCCTAGTGAAAAAGTGGTGTTGAGATAAGGTTTTGTTAAATTGTTGAAGAAAATGATAGTATAATGGTTTTGTGACCTTGTGCAAGGTATTTAAGAAGTGTTGGATGCATTGATTAAGTGCGGAAGGCCTGGATGTTGTGAGGTTGAGTAAACCCTAGGTATTTTGCATCAAATGAGAGGGTTTGATGGAACAATGATCTAGGAGTCTTAAATTTGAGATTAAATGTTGGAATTTGGTGTTTTGACACACAATTAGTGACTCTTTGTGGAGATTTTGCAGAAAATTGGAGTTTAGGAAGTACTTCCTTTGTTAAATAGGGCTAATTAAGTAGCCTAAAACAAGGGTAGTTTGTTCTCAAAGTTGTGTCAAAGAAAACAATTGTGATCTTTTGGGATATTGTGTTGGGATCTGTGATAGGTCTTAAATGATGTTTTGTTGGCCTTTGTATGACCTTCTCAAAAAGATATCTTCATATGTTGGTTTTTGAGGGCTACAAGACTCTAGTTGTGAGTTTTGAGGAAAGGAAAATAGGATAGTGTTGAAGAGTTGTTTCCTAATTTTGTTTAATATTTTTTGTTGGTTTAGAAGTGTCAACCACCTTGCTTACATCATAGAGGACAGGGACAAGGCAGCCAAGGTGGTCAGGATGGGAAGGTTCTGGGGCCTCCACCAGTTGGGTAGCAACCTCCTCAGGTTCAGCTATAGGTTCAACCATAGGTTATACGATAGCCAAGTGTACAACAATAGGCAGCACCGCTACCACCTCTAGATGCCAGAGATGCTCAGATACAACAACTGCAGTAGCAGGTGTAGATTTTGACAGGTGAGCAGGATTAGGCTCGCTAGGAGATTTTGGCTATTACTGTTGAGAAGGACTAGGCAAGATAGTAGGTGGTTTCCATTACGACGAAGATGGATCATTCCCAATAGCAGTTGCACGCTATGACTACAAAGAGAGACCAGGAGATTGGTTGGAAACATCAGATAGAGGCCATGATAGCAACCTCCTAGGGCAAGATAGTTTCAGCGAGATTATATAGGGAGGCCATGAGAGAAGTTGCATACTATAGGATGAATTACTATCGAGATGTATCGTAGGCACTCAAACAACCTAATTTTTCACAACATAGTGATGCATGACTGAGAGTCAAGGAGCATCTAGAGAGGCAGGCCAGAGAGGGTAGCATCCATTAGGGCTAGCTCTCATGTATAGACACGTTTTGATTTTGTTGCCCGATTCTTTGACACAGATATAATGGGCTCCTTTTTGATAGCCCCGTGGATATTATACTTATGATCAACATAGATGCACTAATCCATATTTTGTACCATGACATTCATTTTTGATATATATATATATATATGATACAAAGGATTCTATATGATGTCTTCATCTTATTTCATGCTTATGATTTAGGGGTGCATATGATATGCTTATATTTGATCATGTATGGATGCACTTTATTTATGCCTATGCAATATGTGATGATATGTGATGGATGGATGCAATGTTATGTTCTTTTTCAATAGCTTTTCACAATCTGCTAATGATATGGATGCATTTCATTTTGTATATTTTCTATGCAATTTTATGATGTGATGTATGCATATGGATGTATGGATGGATAATGCAAATTTTTATGCTTTATGATATGATATGAGATGTATGCTTATGATATGTGATGCAATGATTTAAGATGCTTAGAATAACAAACCTATATTATACATCACAACTCAAATGATAATGCAGAATGTATGATGTGATATGCAATGATTATGCTTTTATTATTATGCTATGATTATGAGATGTATGCATGTTGATGGTTTGTGGATGTAGGGTGGATGCGTTGATGATTTTTTTGTTGACTATCATGATACTAGGTTAGCATGGAGAGAAGATAGAAGAATAAAGAATGATCGATGATTTCGATGATTGCTTCAAAAATCCATCAAGTCTATGATCCATCCAGACTTTATTAGAGATGGTGATGAGACAATGCAAAATGAGGATGAATGCAGGATGATGAGTTTCTCACACTTTGGGATTGTGATTTCCATCGTTCCTTATTGTTTGATATAACACATAGACATGATGCATTGAGGTATTTGTTGGCCTCCTACAATGATTTAAGAACTAAGCCCTTACAACTATGATTTAGATATTGGACATCTAATGTGAATAGTTTTCTTAATCATCTTGAAGGTGCATTTAACTTGTCAACCTAGGGAAGTAGACTTGAAATGGGTCAACATAGTATGTGTACTAGGAATCCATAGTAGCCATATTCATTCTACAACTAAGAAAGACATAATGTTGAAAGTAAATTGCTTGGAAAGAAATAACATAAGTGTTGAGCATCAACCAATAACTATACTAAGCTGAAATGAATGAAAGAAATGAAAATTTGAGCACACAAACAGGAAACTACTCTGTTTGCTTTCGCTATAGGAATAGTCACAAAATGGAATTCTAGTGGCTGCAGGAACAGACAGTTGCCTGATTCTTAACTATTTGCATAGAAAAGTAACAACTAAGTTAAAAGGTGGAATTCTCACCAAGTGGTCCCCCTCGGATGAGTATCCCTTAAGACAAATGTAAACTTAGATTGATGAAATTATAACCTCATTTTATTCATTGGAAAACATGAGTACAATTGAGCATCATAACTAGATTACTGGAAAACTAAGAATGCGAATACAACATCTAATTAATCAACCTTCTGAGAAGAAGCATTCGAGTCTTATTTGTAGGAAGAAAAACTACTAACTAACTACCTAGCAAGGTAGTTAACTCCAATAGATTAGGAGGACGCCACTTTAGGGAAAGCATAGAAAGTGGAGTGGAGGTTATGCATGCATGGAATCTAGTCAAGCAAGTTGCCTTAATGCAGATCTAGCATAACAATAGCTCTTATATTCACTCAACAAACTATTAAGACCAATTACAAGGCAGTTACAAATCTTTGATTTGAACTAGGAATCTCCCTCCATTGAGAGTCTTCCCTCCATTGACCTTTGAATGATTACCTTGTTGACCTTTATGGAAAATGACCAGCTGGCAGAATCTTCCTCAATCTTGTAGTCTCTAATTATATCTACATAACAATGTTAGTATGCACAACAATTGCACATCTGTAACTATATTAAAGTAATATTCATTAATCCACATGTTAAATTAACATAGTTCATATAGCATGTCAGTGTCATTTAAAGGTTACAAAAATAAGCTTATGCCCAATGTCTATGGTTTTGAGGAAATATCATAAAAAAAGGTCAACATGCAAGTGTCAAGGTCTATGACAACTACAACAAATGGATAGTAAAATCTTTCAAAATTGAGCCATAAACTGGACTCATCACTCCCCCCAACCTAAGGCTTTGTTGGTCCTCCAGTAGAGGAAGGGTTGTTCTTTTGCTTAGTCAATTCCCTAAAATTTGCAATTGCTAGTTGTCCCAGATCAGTTCTTGTAGTGTGTGAATTAGGGTCCCAATAGAACCCTTGCTTCTTGTCCATTTTTGTCTCTATATAGCTATATCATACTGATAATACCTAAAATTTGGCACATGCCATAATAGGATAGGTGGCTAAAAAGTTAATGGAAGCCAAAATTGTCCCTTCATCCTTCCAATATGTATATATCTATCAACTCTCTTGCATGCTACAACATATTTCTATAGGGAGTGAGGCTCAACTTGTTTTAACTCATTAGTCAGACTGTTCCACCTTTGTGACATATATCTCATTACAGATTCCCTTGTGGTTTTTTCTACCTTCTCATATTCTTTGTAAACTACTTCTCTCTCAGGCAGGATCCTACTGCTATAGCTTGGTCGGTAAAGAATTATGTGCCAATCCCTAAAAATGTCTCTTGGATTTCTAGATTTAGCCCTGATGGGCAAGGGAGTGTTGGATTCTATTTTCCTATAAGTCATGAACTGTTGTCCCCAACTAATTTCATTTTGTATCTAGGACATAAATTCCCTTAATTGGACATCCCCAACATACAACAATGGATTCTAATCATGATCTTGGGACACAACATAATTATGCAAATAGAATTCACACAATAAATTCTTCATTTTAGGAGCAATCTGATAAGCCTGGAAATATTCAAGAGGAGTCTCAATGGAAGGATTCAGACTTGAAATAATCCTTGCTAGTTTAAAAGAAAGATTCTTCTCCTTCAAATATAGAGCATAGACCCTTGGAGGAGTCCTGCACTCTAATATATGAGGTACTAAGGCTGCTATATTGTCCACCTTCTCCTTTAAAGCAACAATTTCTATATTTTTCTCTTCAATCTCTTCATCTTTCTTTTTAATCTCCTCTTTTAGCCTACATTTCTCCTTTTTCCATTCTTCTTCCCTCCTTTGTATCTCATTTCATAAGTTCATGGATACCATGTGCATTGAAAAATCAAAGGGCTTATGTATTCCTACCAAAAAAATTCTTGGCACTGATGCTTGCTCTTCATATGGCCCCAACTGCAGGGATTTTGATTGTTCAACCAATTCCAGCTGTAGGGGTACTGATTGTTCACCTAGTTCTAGCTGTAGGGGCTCTTTTTCTTGCTACATGAACTCTTGCTCTTGTTGTAGGAGCTCTTGAGTCTCCTCATACTCTTGAATTTTAACTTGTTCTATGATGGCAGCAATCTTTGCCAATGTTATATTTGCCACTTCCTCAAATATGTCCTTTTCCTCAACATTCACTTGCCCAATTGGGGCTTTTGTGTCTTCCTGTGATGTTTCTCTAGTCTTAGGACTTCCCTACGGAGACATATCAATGATTGGTCTAGCTGGTCTTGTTTTTCTAGGAGGGCTCTCATGTTTCTCTTCGACTATAGGAAGAATAGTGTCAGCCTTACATTTCTTAGAGCTTGATGCTTCTTTTCCTGTCGTTTTATTTTTAGCTTTTCCCTTTCTTATTTCTTCTTCTTTCTTTTTTTCCCTAGTTTGAATTAGGATTCCAATGGGGATATCATCACCAGAACTGAAGAAGAAATTTCTTTGTCTAAATGTTCTGTCTCAGAAGAACTAATCTCTATAGTTTGTTCAGTTGCAGGAGGGTTTACACTAGGGCCTCTGCTAGAAGTTTAGGCTCTAGGAGTGGCTTCAACAAACATCACTCTCCTACTAGCCCTACGAGGTTGAGGAAAAACCCTAGGTTGCAAATGTTCTTGTCTAAATTGATCAATATTCAAGAATTCTTCCCAAGTCATATCAGACACATCATGCAAAGACTTCTCTACTAATAATTTGATCAGAAAATGGTGGGAAATGAAATTATCCCTACCTTTTTGGGTCTCAACCACCATGATTGAAAGAAGGTGGTATAACACATTTTTCACATTCATTCTTCTCCCATGCCTCATATGATTCAAGAGTTTGAAGTGCATAAAATGTAGGTTCGACTAAAAACCTTCACAAGTAAGGTACTTCACAATGTAAACAACTACTTGCTTCCATGTCTCATGTAGAGAGGTTCTCTTCGCACCTTGCTTGTCCACATTCAATGGAGGGTCACCATATTTTGTAGATTCAACCCTAACCAACCTAACGTCTCTAGTAGTAGGGTAATGTTCATCATCGGTAGGAAACCTTGTAACTTCTGTAATCCTCTCTTCAGTAGCTATTACCTCCAACCCTTTTACCATGGCCTTTCCTTTAGAAAATGTCTATGAAAATTCCAATGCAACGTCTTCATTAAAACCATTAAGCTTTAGGAAATAATCTAACCATCCGTAGTTTCTGAACTTGGCCTGGCAAGGTGCATCCTCTAGTAATACATCATGAACCATGGGTTCATTTCTAATTAACCCACCTTCCATTGTTCAACTTTCTACAATTAAACAATCACTCTGCAAGGTTTCCCTTCTTGCAATCTTTATCTAAAAGCCAAATTTCTCCTTCCTGAAACACTGCTAAATTCCCAATGCCAATGTCGTCTAAATTTTATCTTTTTGGCTACTTAGGATTATGACAGAAGCAATAAAGGAAGTAAAGGAGTAATAAATGAAGGATATGATCAAGAAAAATGGTTGTGGTTGATGTATCTCATATGTACGATCCATCACCTCACTCATAATTCAAATTGGCTCAATTTAAACTTTCTTGACATGGACCAACATGGACTAACATGTGGACATGGTATTCACACTTCCCCCCAACCTAAATTTGATCACGTGTCCTCACATGCGAGGTAGTAATGACGATTTGATAGGGGTAGGGAATAATTACATGCTATGGAGAATGTGTACATTAATTTATAGTAATTAAATGAATGTACTTAAAAGATAATTAAGATGTAACAAATTGATGTGCACATGCCTGAATTTGTGGAGTATCTATTGCAAAGAATGTGGAGGAAGTACCAGTCACCTTTTAAGAAGTTAGTTGAGAAATTAATGAAAGTGGAGATGGGATGAAGTAAAGTGGAATGAAGTGAAGTTATGATGGCGTGATGGAAGAGAGAGAAAGGTGGAGATGGATGGGTGGATGGGTGAATGAATGAAGAAGTGGACTCACGCAAAAGTGGAGGTCTTTATTATGACAAGTTGCATACCTTAGTTAGCCTGAAGGAGGGACACTAGGTCTGCTTCCTTTGGCTGCAGGAAGTTTGGGTGTTGCATGCTGAGTGAATTGCTTCAAGAATTCCTCCTTGAAAGTTGGCTTGTGATATAGCCTGAGGCAATGACCATTGACAAGTAGCTTAAATCTGATAGGGTCAATGGTAGTGAGCTGAACAACACCATTGGAGAAGAATTCAACAACCTCATATGGTCCTAGCCACCTTGTCTGCAATTTTATTGCATTATCTTGATACCTTGAGTCATAGAGTAGTGCCTAGTCACTTGGCTGGAATTTCTTGTCCTTTATGAATTTGTCATGCCACTTTATTCTTTGATTCTGTACTACCTTTGTATGATGCAAGGTTGCCTTCCTCATCTCATCCAAGTTATTCAACTACATAATTATGTCCTTTTGTGCCTCAGAGATATCCATCCCTCAGTCTAGTGTAGTCCTAAGAGTCTTATGCTCAAATTCAATGGGCATCATAGCTGTCTTTCCATACAAAAACTCAAAAGGAGTGAAGCCTATGGTTGTTTTCTAGGTCTGGGAGCCTATTTTCCTAATCCTCCCTATGGATAGCCATTATTTTAGTTAGAATGGCTTCAATTTCCTTGTTAGTAACCTCAACTTGGCCATTGGCCTAAGGGTGATAAGGAGTAGACTACCTATGCCTTATGTTATACTCATTGTCCAGTGCTATAACAAGGGTTGAGGTGAATTGAGCCCCTTGATTAGTCACTATCTCTCTGGGAACCCCATATCATGTGAAAAATTTCCTCATAAATAAATTTTGCAACCTTATTATCTCTTGCATGCTTCATGGCCTTAACTTCTACCCACTTGGTTACATAATCAATGCATACCAAGATATAGGATTTACCATTTGATGGAGGATCAATGGGTCCTACAAAATCTGATCCCCACTTATCAAAGGGAGTGATTACTACCTGAGGGTAAAGGGGCATTTGATAAGTTTTGGTTGGTCAACCCATCTTCTGGCATCTATCACACTTCCTTGTATATTTCCCTGCATCCTTGTGGAGTGTGGGCCAACAATTTCTTGTGTTCAAAATCTTCATTGTTTTCGTCTTGGCTGCAAAATGCCCTCCACAAGGTTCATTGTGACATGCATGAAAAATATCATATGTCTCATCTTCCATCACACATATCCTCATGACATGGTCTGGTCCAGTTTAAAACAAGCATCCTATAATCCATGAGAAAGGAAATGATTTTTCAATGAGAACCCTTCTCTCTTTTGGAGAGAAATGAGGAGAAACTCTTCCTATGACCAAATAATTAGCTATGTTAGCATACTAGGGTGTATGCACATTGATGGAAAATAAGTAGTCATTAGGGAAAGAGTCATCAAAGACTTGATTGTCCTCTGATGTAGTCAACCTTGAAAGAAAGTTTGCAACAACGTTGGCCTCCCTAGTTTATGCATAATGGTTATGTCAAACTCTTGCATTAGCAATAACCATCTTGCTAACCTACCTGAGATCAAGGGTTTATTCATGAGGTACCTAATGGTTGCATGATCTGTTTGCACAAATTTTTGATAGCCTTTTATGTAGTGCATGAATTTGTTAAGGGCATAAATTACTTCCAACATCTCCTTTTCTATCACTGTATAGTTGAATTCAACTCCTTGTAGGTTTTTGCTGACAAAATAAATAACATTCTCAATTTCTCCTTCTTTCTATCCCAAGAAAAATCCTATAGCATAGTCTGATGCATCTGTATGAATGTGGAAATGAAGCTCCCAATTGGGACCTTTGAGTATAGGAGCATGAGTTAAATTTTCTTTGAGATCAGAGAATGCCTTGTCATAGTCCTTTGTCCAATGGAATTTAGCATCTTTAGTTAGGAGATTGTACAATGGTGCTGCCATTTTGCTGAAGTCTTTGATGAAATGCCTATAATAACTTGCATGTCCCAAGAAAATCCTAACATCTTTTTTTTTGCAAGTGTAGGCAGATTTGTGATCACCTCAATCTTGGCAAGGTCTATTTGAATTCCTTTGTGAGAGATGTAGTGGCCAAGGACTACACCTTCCTGCATCATCATGAAGCACTTTTCATTGTTTAAAGATAGATTGTGGTCTTCATATCTATTGGATGTTGTGGATGTGTTGTTGATATGTGGTTGTCATTGATGTCAACACTATTAGCATTTGGTGTATTGGAGGCTGTATATGTCGAGGATATTGAGAAAATTGTAAAAGAAAGTATTCCTAGTTCCTTGTGGAATCGTGCAAGTCTTGAAGGCATCTTGTTCTTTACATTGAAGTTCAATTGCTATGGACTAAAGGGTTTTCTGATGAGTGTATCTAGATCATCTATCAGAAGTTTCAGAGGTCTGCATGAAGTTTTGATCATGCTGTGGTCTAACACTATTTCTGTGGTCTCTGTTAGTGTTCCTGAATGAAGTCTATGTGATTATGGAAATATCAATTGTTGCGGATGTTCCTATTTTGTTTCTTGGTGTTCTTGGATGTTTCTAGATTGTTCTCTATCTTTGTGGTATGTCCACATTGATTGGTGTGCTTGTGGTTGGAAAATTTTCCTGCGTATGTTCATTTTTCTTATCCTTGGCTGATATGTTGATGGTAGCATCTTGTGGATCGTCGAGGTGAAATTAATTGAAGTCTCTTTGTGTTGGAGTTTTAAATTTGGGTCTCCACTATGCTATGGCCAACCTTGGTGGATTTGCATTAAAATTTTATTTGTAAATTTGGGCCGACATTGCAAATATGTTTTATTTTCTTGGCTGAGTAAATTGTGATGAAATCTCATGTAGCAGATATATAAGAGTGATTGTTTCATCGGTGTAGAGTGTGCTCCTATGTGTGTATGTGTGAATATCATTTGATTGTTGAGCAAAGTGTGAAGAAGACCGAGCGAAGTGTAAAGAAGGTTTTATGTGCTTAATTGGAACTATAATCAGGCTTGTGGAGAAGCTATTCTTTCAGTTCATACCCTCTGGATTTTAATCCTACTCTGTATTGTTGGGTAGTTAGCCCCTTTTGTATTTGAGTAGTGAGCTCTAGGCAGTGTGCTTGAATGCATGTGCATTCCCTTTATATTCCCCTTATTATTTCTCTTTATACTTTTAACAGGGTATAATCTTGAGGACTAACATCCACCATTTTTTTCCCCTAACAGGGTTTCCAAAAAAAATCTTGGTGTTCTCTCTCTCTCTGATGTGTTAATTGCTTATTCATTAGATCTGAGATTAAGTTGAGTAAATTTTGAAAAGTTAAATATTCTATGAAAACTGATTCACCCCCCCTCAATTGTCTGTCCTTATTTTTCTGACAATTGGTATCAGAGAAGGTTCCTCTGAAGAAGTCTAAAAGCTTGAGGTGATCCGGGATGGCAACATTCAAGAAGGACAATCCAATATTCGATGGAACTAACTACTCACTATGGAAAGTAAGGATGCGATGTCACCTAAGGTGTATTGGTGATGCCTATTTGAATATTACAAAAGATCCATATGTTATTCCTCAGAATGGTCCCTCCACTGCTGATGAGATCAAAGATGCTGAAAATGATATCAGGGCTATAGAAGCTTTGGTGAGTGCTCTAACAGATTCAGAGATGGCTAATGTGGTAGGACTGCAGATAACTCATGAGATTTGGATGAAGCTAGAAACTTTGTATGAAGGAGATGCACAGGTGAAGATGGCTAAGCTACAGAGTCTAAAAGACAACTATGAAAATTTGAAGATGAGTGAAGATGAAAATATCACCTCTTTTATGCAAAGAGTAAATGAAATAGTGATGGGTATTACATGTGTCAGTGGTTCTTTGGATGAGGATGAGATACTTAGATCCTTTCCTCCCTCCTATAAAGTGAAGTCTCATGCTATTCAAGAGATCAGACAGTAACAAAGATGTCAAGAGACACGCTGGTTGGTAAGCTTTCTACTTTTGAATTAAGTGAATTTGGTGAATCTGTTCCGAAGACTAAATCTGGATTCAAGGCTAATATATGTTGAAGTAACAGGAAAAGATATCCAAGTATGATGAAGAACTAAAGCAACTTGAAGATAAAGAAAGAGAGGCAGAAGAATTGGAAGCACTGATTGCAAAGCAAGAAGGTAGAGGAAAAGGTAAGTATGAAGATGTATTGCCTATTAAATGTTTCTCTTGCAGTAAAATAGGTCATTTTGCATCAAGGTGTCCTGAAAGAGTTCCTAGATCTAAGCCTAAAAATTCTACATTCCAAAAGAGATGCTACTTTGCTGAAGAAGCAGTGATTGATGATGAGTCTGACAAAGATAATGGAAATGAAGATGAATGGGTTTTCATTGCTACCATTGAAGATAAACCTATGGCTATTGAATCTGCTAAAGATGAAAAATCTCTTGCAACCTGAATTGAAGAAAAATATGAGTGGGTCATTGATAGTGGATGCTCACATCATATGACTGGTGATAAAAACAAATTTGTAAGTCTAGAGAAATATGATGGTGGTGTTGTAAGATTTGGAGACAACAATGCTAGTGTGATTCGTGGCAGAGGCTCTATTTGTCTTGGTGGTAAGGATAGCACTGATGATGTTCTTTATGTTGAAGGCTTGAAACACAATCTTTTGAGTGTTGGATAGATGGTGGGAAAAGGCTATGATCTGCAATTCAAAAATGGAAGATGTAAGATACGTGGAAGTTTTGGCAATATGATTACTATTGGTAAACAAAAAAAAGGTAATATTTTTCACCTAAACGTTGCTAGTGGGAGTTGTTTAATTGCTCAAGTAGATGAAAGTTGGTTGTGGCATAGAAGGTTGTACCATGTAAATTTTTATAACATTGTCAAAGTAAGTTCCACTCAAGCAATAAGAGATCTACCCAATTTAGTGAAGCCTGCTAACACAATTTGTAAGGAATTTCATATGGGTAAACATACTAGAGTCTCTTTCCAGAACAAATAGTTTCATTCAAATGATTTGTTGGAGCTGCTACATACTGACCTTTGTGGTCCCTCCAGAGTCATAAGTATTCATGGAGAAAGGTACTTTATGTTGATTATTGATGATTACTCTAGAATGATATGGGTTTCCTTTTTAAGAGAAAAATGTGAAGCACTGGAAAAGTTGAAAAGTTTCAATGCTATGGAAGAGAATGAGAAAGGTCTAAAAATAAAGTGTCTGAGATCCGACAGAGGTGGTAAGTTCACCTCCAGGGAGTTCAATTCTTTTTGTGAAGAAGATGGAATTAGAAGACAATTATTTGCTCCCCGAACCCCTCAACAGAATGGAGTTACAGAAAGAAAGAATAGAACAATTTTGGATGCTACTAGAACAATGATGTTAGAAGGAAATGTGCCCCAGAGCTATTGGAGTGAAGCTGTAAGCACTACTGTGTATACTTTAAACTGGGTAAATGTTAATGGAAATTTTGGTAAGGCCCCTTTTGAGCTATGGTTTGGTTACAATCCTACTGTTAAGTATTTCAAGATCTTTGGAAGCAAATGTTATATCAAGAGAGATGATGATATTGAAAAGTTTGATGCATGAAGCGATGAAGGAATCTTCTTAGGTTGTTCTACTAAGAGCAAGGCCTACCGATGCTATTACAAAAGACTAAGAAAGATGGTTAAGACTGCAAATGTCAAGATTGATGAGGATTCTGTTAAATCATCAAGATATTGTGGATATGATTATGATGAAGACAATACAAACAAGGGAAGAATGTTCAGACAACTTCAAATTATCCCATAAGTTCCATATGTTCCAATTTTTCTGGTAAAGCAACCTCAATTAATTCTGGTAAGTCAAGGTAGTCAGGAAGCAGAGACAAGTGCAAGTACTAAAGGAAGATCAGAAGAATCAGAAGTTCAAGAAAATTCCAAAACTCCAAGGTATGTAAAGCTAAATCATTCTGAAAGTCAAATTATAGGAGATAAGAATAAAGGAGTGAAAACTAGAAGGAAGATTGCAGAAGAATACTGTCTGATTTCCAAGATTGAACCTAAAAATGTCACTAAAGCCTGTCAAGATGAACACTGGATGGAAGCTATGAAGGAAGAGTTGACACAAATTGAAAAGAATGACACATGGATATTGGTTCCTAGACCTAAAGACAAAAATGTGATTGGTACTAGGAACAAGCTGGATGAACAAGGTGAAGTGGTCCAGAATAAAGCAAGACTGGTATGTAAAGGGTATTCTTAGATGGAAGGTGTTGATTTTGAAGAAATTTTTTCCCTTGTTGCTAGAATTGAAGCTGTGAGATTATTCCTTGCTTATGTTGCATACAAGGACTACAAAGTCTATCAGATGGATGTCAAGTCAACATTTCTGAATGGAGAACTAGAAGAAGAAGTATATATTGAACAACCAGATGGATTTCAGCTAACTAACAAGGAAGATATGGTTTTTCGCTTGAAGAAAGCTCTATATGGACTCAAGCAAGCCCCCAAAGCCTGGTATGCTAGATTGGACAAATACCTACTAAAGCTTGGATTCACTAAAGGTACTACTGATAGCAACTTATACTTCAAATTGGATCATGATAAATAATTAATTATAGAAGTCTTTGTTGATGACATCATTTTTGGAGGAAATGGTGGTTTGTGCATGAAGTTTGCTGATGAGATGAAGGATGAATTTGAGATGAGTATGATTGGAGAGATGAAGTTCTTTCTAGGATTATAAGTGATTGAGTTAGATAAGGGGATATTCATATCTCAGTCCAAATATGTGAGAGAGCTATTGAAGAAATTTGGGATGGAAGATTCAAAGCCTGTTGGTACTCCCATGGTGACTGAATGCAAGCTAACATAGAATGATGATTCTCCTAAAGCAAATAAAACTAGATACAGGTCAATGATCAGTGGATTACTTTATTTAACTCAGACTAGACCATATGTTATGAATGTTGTATGTATGGTTGCTAGATTTCAGGTTGATCCAAAAGAATCATATGTAACTGTTGTTAAGAGAATCTTCAGATATTTGAAAGGAACAATTGACTTTGGACTTTGGCATCCAAAGGATGATGATCTCACTTTGAGTGCATATACTGATGCGGATTGGGCTAGTGATGTAGATGATAGAAAATGTACTAGTGGTGGTGCTTTCTTCCTAGGGAATAAGTTGGTGTCCTGGTTGAGAAAAAAGTCGAATTCTATTTCTCTATCTACTGCTGAAGCATAATATATTGTTGTTGCAAACAACTATACTCAAGTAATCAAGATGAAACAAATGTTGAAGGATATCAGGGTGAGATATGAAGAGCCTATTTCCATATACTGTGACAATTCAAGTGTAATAAATATTTCAAAGAATCTGGTACTACACTCTAAGAGTAAGCATATATCAATCAAGTTTCATTTCTTGAGGGAGAAAGTGAATGAGAAGGAAGTCAGATTGGAATATGTACCTACCAAAGAACAGATTGCAGACATCTTTACTAAACCATTGCCAAAAGATACTTTTGAGTATCTTAGAAGAATGCTTGGGGTAGTTACCCCTCCTGATAGGAACTAGAAGATGCATTTACTTGCATCAATCCGTGAGCTACATTGCTATATTCTAATCTGGATTGATGTTTCTGTGGCTGCTACTCAGGGGGAGTAGTCAGATGTGCAGATATGTGGTTTAGAGCGTGTATATGAAAGGTCATGGTTACCTTTTCCATTGATGTCAAAGGGGGAGAAATGCAATGTGAAAAATATTTCAAAGGAAAAGAGCCTGGTGGGGAGAAGAGCAATTGGGAAGAAGAGTCAGTGTGTTGGGTTGATGGTATTTTTCACATCATGTGTTGCCATCAATGCTAAAGGGGGAGATTGTTGGATGTTGTGGATGTGTTGTTGATATGTGGTTGTCATTGATGTCAACACTATTAGCATTTGGTGTATTGGAGGCTGCATATGTTGAGGATATTGAGAAAATTGTAAAAGAAAGTATTCTTGGTTCCCTATAGAACTATGCAGGTCTTGAAGGTGTCTTGTTATTTACATTGAAGTTTAGCTGTTGTGGACTAAAGGGTTTTTTAATGAGTGTATCTAGATCATCTACCAGAAGTTTCAAACGTTCGCATGAAGTTTTGATCATGTTGTGGTCTGACACTTTTTATGTGGTCTTTGTTAGTGTTCCTGAATGAAGTTTGTGCGATTCTGGAAATCTTAGTTGCTACCGATGTTCCTCTTTTGTTTCTTGGAATTCTTGGATTTTTCTAGATCGTGCTCTATCTTTGTGTTATGTCCACATTGATCGGTGTGCTCATGGTTGGAAATTTTTCCTGTGTATTTTTGTTTTTCTTGTTCTTGGCTGACATGTTGATGGTAGCGTGTTGTGGATTGTCGAGGTGAAATTAATTGAAGTCTCTTTGTGTTGGAGTTTTAAATTTGGGTGTCCACTATGTTGTGGCTGACCTTGGTGGATTCACATTAAAATTTTATTTGTAAATTTGGGCCGACATTGTAAATATGTTTTATTTTCTTGGCCAACTAAGTTGTGATGAAATCTCATGTAGTGGATATATAAGAGAGATTGTTTCATCGGTGTAGTGTGTTGGAAAGGTGTTGAGTGTACTCTTATGTGTGTAGGTGCGAATATAATTTGATTGTCGAGCAGAGTGTGAAGAAGATCGAGCAAAGTGTGAAGAAGGTTTTTTGTGCTTAATTGGAACTATAATCAGGCTTGTGGAGAAGCTATTTTTTTAGTTCATACCCTTCAGATTTTAATCCTACTCTATATTGTTGGGAAGTGAGCCCCTTTTGTATTTGAACAGTGAGCTCTAGGAAGTGTGCCTGAATGCATGTGCATTCCCCTTATTGTTTCTCTTTATAATTTTAATAGGGTATAATCTTGTGGAATAACATCCACCATGGTTTTTCCCCTAACAGGGTTTCCACATAAAAAAATTTCTTGGTGTTCTCTCTCTTTGATGTGTTAATTGCTTATGGTTAATTGCTTATTCATAAGATCTGAGATTAAGTTAAGTAAAGTTTGAAAAGTTTAATATTCTGTGACAACTGATTCACCCCCCCTCTTAGTTGTCTGTCCTTATTTTTCCAACAATATCTTTGTAATATTCTCATGAGATTTTCCAATGCTTCATTGAAATCGACACCATAGGTAGTAAAATCATCCATATAAATTTCCATGCAATTATGAGAGATATCTGAAATATGATAATGATTACCCTCTGAAAAGTTGCAGGTGCTTTGCATAAGACAAATGGAAGTACTGAGTAGGAATAAGTCCCCCATGGACAAGTAAAGGTGGTGTTTTCCTAGTCCTCAAGTGTAATTTGGATCTGGTTATAGCTATTGAATCCATCTGGAAAAGAAAAGTACTACTTTCCCATAAATGAATCCAGAACTTGGTCTATAAAAGGGAGGGGAAAATGGTCTTTTTTAGTGGTAGCATTGAGTTCCCTGTAATCAACACAAATTTGACACTTCCCTCCTTTTTTGGGAACAATCACCAATGGAAACACCCACTGGCTATTTGAAATGGGGTAGATAAATCTTGTATCCAACAATTTCTGTAGTTCTCCTTTTACAATTTCCCTCAATGTAGGGTTAATTCTTCTTTGTGGCTACCTCACTGGTGTACAATCATCTCTGATGTATACCCTATGAGTGCATAGGTTAGGATCCAATCCCTTCATATCATGATAGTCCCATGCAAATGCATGCTGGTGGGTCCTCAGTAAGTTTTTCAATGACAACTATTGTTCTTCACTCAGGTTGATGTTAATATTTAGGTATTTTCCTTTTGAAATTCGCACTTGTGTAGTTAACTCTATCATAGTTGCTTCACTAATGCTTGGTACATTGATTTCTTGTGGCAGCAAGGTATGAGACATACTTGTTGTTGCAGGAAGTTCTACTACAGGAAGAATATAAAAAAGTGTCTTTATTGGATCAACAGAATTAGATGCATGTGAGAATGAGTCTTCTTGCACCTCACAATGGTTCTTAATTATGTTAGACAATACTTCATCTTCATCCTAAATCTGCATGAAAGAACTCCTACCTAACATCATAAGCTATGCCATAGAATTGACTTCCTCAGCCTCTACACCAACATGTGGCCATATGGGGTTATCCATATCATGGGATGGTTGAGCAGGAGGGTAGAGAACAAGCTTTTTAGTGCTCTTTCCATAAGAAATGGTAATGTCTCTTGTTCAACATCCAATATAGGTATATGATGTTGCTAACCATGGCCTTCCTAGAATAATGGGGTACCCGCTTAGTGTAGCTTTAGGAGAAAGAATCATGAAATTTGTTGGATACTCCCAAGAGTCTAGAGTTACCTCAAGATCCTCTACTATACCATTAGGTTTAACAGTGGAACTATTAGCAAGCTACATGACAGTAGGAGTAGGTCTCATGCTTGCAACATTTAGTTGTTGTAGGATATCCTTGGTCATTACATTTATTGCTACTCCAAAATCAATTAGAGATTTCTTTATTTGGATCCCATTTATAACAACTCCTGCCATAGGACTACTTGGGTCATTGTATTTGGGAACAATCACTTTCCCAAGCATGATGTTAGTCAGTTGTCCCACCACATGAACTGTAGTGGGGTCTTTCTTCTTCTTGCTTGGCTTCTTAAGGCATGATTCCTTAATTGTTTTTCCATTTATGGGAACATCTTTTATGGCCTGAAATAAGGGTATCTTAACACATATATGCTTCAACTGATCTAGAATGTCAAAGGTTGTTTCATCCTTCTCTTCCTTTTGTTTCACAATTTCAAACCTTTGAGGAAATGGTGGTTCTTGTTTATTTTTCTTGACTGGAATTGGCTCAAGATTTTTAGGTACACTAGGCTGAATGGGGACATTCAGATGCTTCTCTTCTTCCACATGAAGCTTAGTGATGATGGGTGTAGAAGGAGTTGGAAAATTAGTTCCTGAATGCAAGTGGATGTCACTTACACTCATAACATATGCAGGGAAATAAATTTGGATCAAAAATGTAGACTGGATGCTACTGTAGTTTGTTATTAGGGTTGGGTATGGGTTGAGCTGGTAGCTAAGTAGGTTTAGGTGTATTTGAACTTGAACTAGAAAGAGGAGGAATTATAGCAAGTTGTTGGGGCTGAGAAGGTGGCTACATGTAACTGGTTGTTTGATTTGGCCATTACTGTCCTCCCCTCCATTGAGATGTTTTTTGCCAGTTTCCTAAAGGTGGTTGCCAATTTCCTTGAAACTACTACCAATTATCCTATGGTTGTTGCCACTAGGGTGGAGAGTTTTGGTGATTGGGCCAGGTATTTGAAGGGTTATTCCAAGGATTTGGTGGATATCCTCCATAATTGGATGGATATGGGGGTTTCCATTGGTTACCAGATGCATAAGAATTAAAATAAGGCCCAACAAAGGATAATGGATCTGGTAGCATACCTTGTCTTGGAGCCCATGGCCTTCTTTGTGAAATGTAGTAGACTTTATCGTCATCACCCTAGATCATCTTGAACTCAGGTGGGATCTACTTACTGCCAATCTTAGCTACCATTTTGCATCTATAGACCTTCTTTTGTCTGCAATGAGGGCAATATTCTACCAACATTGCCTCTGCCTCCTCTTTTTTCTTCTTTGCTTGTAGTGTATCTAGCTAAGTAGCCAGATTATTTATGACATCTTTCTTGAAGTTTTCCAATGAGTAATCTCCATCCTTGAAACTCCATTGGTAGATAAATTACCCATAGAGGATTGGTAAGCTCTCCCTTTCTTTGAAGCTACCCTCGAATATTTCTGACATATCTTCTTGATATCCTCCCAAGGAACTTGGGTGATATCTCCTCCTCCCATCAAGTCCAAGGCATCAGTGCAACTGTCATTAATTCCTCTTAGGAAAAACAACTTTTTTGATTCTTCATTGAGTGTATGGTTTGGATATTTATGTAGGAAAAAACATAAACCTTGAAAAGTAATCCTCTAGGCTCTCATCTTCCTTTTGTTGCATCCAAAAAATGTCATCTCCCCTCATGTCACTACCTCTACAATATTCCTTCTATTTCTCAAAGAAATTTGTCTTCATGTCCTCCCAAGTCTCCACAGTATTTCTGCTTAGGCTCATAAATGATCTTAATGCAACCTCTTTCAAGGTGGTAGGGAACAACTTAATTCTATGAGCATCAATGGTATAATCATAACTTCTATAGAGGATATCAAACTCAAACAAGAAGGTATTAGGATCTTTTGTGAAAAATCCATAAAACTTAGGAAGGACTGAAGTAGGGATATTTTTGAGGTTGTCAAATTCATTATGATGAGCAATGGGGAAAGGAAAAGCTAGTTGGTTAGGTCTATTTCTATTTGCATCACCCATGCCTGCCTGATGGAGTTCCAAAGCATAGGGATTCTGAATATGATTTTGGTCTTTAGAGGAAATTTTAGAACTGGTCAGATCAGGAAATGCATCAGCAAAAGGGTGTGGCTCCTCTTCTTCATCTCTTGGAAGATTTTATTGCTCAACTAGCTGGAATGGATTAGGGTTATTAGGAAGGAATCTACCATGAGCATCTCTCCTCCTTCCTCTATGCATACAGTATCAATTCAATATCGGCTAGCTCACACAAAGAATTGACAAAAGAATAGCAGATCATTACTTTCCTAAATGAGGGGTATACTAGGAACAAGATTTCATAAATACAACAACAAGAAAGAAACTATCAATGAATCCAAAGAAATCCCTAGTTTGACACCATCCCTGGAAACAATGCCAAAAATGTTGGCCTCCTACAATGATTTAACAACTAAGCCCTTACAGCTATGATTTAGAGATTGGAAATCTAATATGAATAGTTGGCTTAATCATCTTGAAGGTTCATTTAACTTGTCAACCTAGGAACATAGAATTGAAATGGGTCAGCACAACATGTGCACTAGGAATCCATAGTAGCAATATTCATTCTACAGCTAAAAAAGACTTAAACATGAAAGTAAATTGCTTGGAAAGAAATAACATAAGTGTTGAGCATCAACCAATAACTATACCAAGCTGAAATGCATGACATAAATGAAAATTTGAGCACACAGACATGAAACTACTCTGTCTGCAGGAACAGTCACAAATGGAATTCTAGTGGCTGCAGGAACAGATAGTTGCTAGATTCTTAACTATTTGCACATAAAAGTAACAACTAAGCTAAAAGGTGGAATGCTCACCAAGTGGGCCCCTTGGATGAGTATCCCTTAAGACAAATGTAAACTCAGATGCACAAAATTATAACCTCATTTTATTCATTTGAAAACATGAGTACAATCGAGCAACATAACTAGATTACTGAAAAACTAAGAATGTGAATACAACATCAGATTAGTCAACCTTCTGAGAAGGAGCATTCGAGTCTTATTTATAGGAAGAAAAAATACTAACTAACTACCTAGCAAGGTGGTCAACTCCAATAGATTAGGAGGACGCCACTTTAGGGAAAGCATAGAAAGTGGAGAGGAGGTTATGCATGTGTGGAATATGGTCAAGCAAGTTTCCTTAACACAGATCTAGCATAACAATAGCTCCTATATTTTTTCAACAAACTATTAAGACCATTTACAAGGTAGTTACAATTCTTTGATTTGAACTAGGAATCTCCCTCCATTGACCTTTGAATGATCACCTTATTTACCTTTATGGGAAACGACCAACTAGCATAATCTTTCTCAATTTTGTAGGCTCTAATTATATCTGCATAACAATGTTAGTACGCATAAAAATTGCACATCTATAACTATCTTAAAGTAACATTCATTAATCGGGGTGTCGGTCCGAGCCCAGTTGGTTAAGGTGTTCCCTATCGCAGGGCGCCCACCATGGGTTCGACTCTCCGGTGCTCCCATGGTACCAGTTGGTGTGTCCCGCCAGCACTACCGGTCACGATAAAAAGTTTACCGGTGGTGGGGGGTTATAGGGGGGTCGTGCTGCACCCGATTCCCCTCGTTAAAAAAAAATAAAAATAAAAATAAAAATAAAGTAACATTCATTAATCCACATGTAAAATTAACATAGATAGTTCATATAGCATGTCAATGTCATTTAAAGGTTACAAAAATCAGCTTATGCCCAATGTCTATGGTTTTGATGAAATATCATTAAAAAGGTCAACATCCAAGTATCAAGGTATATGACAACTACAACAAATGGATAATAAACTCTATCAAAATTGAGCCATAAACTAGACTTATTAGTATTAATAGGATGATGTTGTATCTAGTGTAATGGAATTTGACTCGACAAACAAATAGGATAGTTCCTGTTCACACCTTGGCATACAAAAACCTTATTGGAATGTAATTTAGAAGCTTAGAATATATTGGACCAAAGCATATGCAATAGTCAACAGCGTACTCCAAACAACCTTGCTTACACACAACTAAGCAAGTATGTGCCAAGATTATTTTACAAGAGTACCCACAAGCACATCATACAAAAGATAATGATCAATGACCCATTCCTTTCTCTCTAAATCATTTTGATAGACATCATGGAGAGGTCCTTGGAATGGGTCATTAAGATAAATCATAAGAAAAGATCATAAACAAACAGTCAGTGCTTTGTATATCTCTTGCCTAGTTTAAGTTTGGATAAGGTGATGTTTGATACTGATGTCCATTGCAGGAAGGATACATCCTAGGACATGTTGATTAGAGGTTGTTTGATGTTGGGATGATGATGCTAAAATGAGTTGTCGATATACACTTCACTAATGCATTTACCTATGATCTAGACTTTAGATTTTGACGATTAGGTTTGCACTTTATGATTTGTGACACTTGCTTTCTATTTGTTTTGCCAAAGGGTGAAGGTTTATTTGGGGTGAAAGCAAGATGGGATGGATGAGTTTGGATTTTCTAAAATCTTTCAATGTTTTGGGTATTTTGAAAATGTTTTGAGGCTATTTTTGGTCTTTTCAAAAGTTTATGTGAATGTTTATGTTTTCGATTTTCTGAGGCTGTTTAGGTTTTTCTGAGATATTTGAGGCTTTTTAGGTCTTTTAAATGTTTTCTAATGATTTTGTGTTTTCCGATATTTGAATGTTTTTGGGATTTCCTAAATTTTTGGATTTTTTTTGGGTTTTCTAAATTTTTGGATGTTTTTGGTATTTTCAAAAGATATCTGGATGTTTTGGGATTTTCAAATTTTTTGACCAAGAACGTAACCTAAAAGACCTATCATGGGGGTCTTAGGGGCTGATCAAAGATAAGCCTTTCCTACGTTATACACGCAAAGACCACACAGTTTGATTAGCATGACTTATTAACAAGATGA
Source organism: Sequoia sempervirens (assembly GCA_007258455.2). NCBI lineage: Eukaryota > Viridiplantae > Streptophyta > Pinopsida > Cupressales > Cupressaceae > Sequoia > Sequoia sempervirens. The sequence continues at coordinate 284,142,033 of VDFB02000013.1, forward strand.
GATATGAACAGGTGATGGGATGCTAGTTTATTATGACAGATTCCTAAAGACTAACCTAGGGTGTCTCAGGGGCACATCAATGATGGCCTTTCTTATGTTCAAGCTCAGAGACAACGTAGTTTGACAAGGGGACTTTGTTTTTTGAATTTTCGATGTTTGACCTTTTTAGGGTTTTTGATGTTTTCTAGATGTTTAGGATTTTGACTTTACAATTTTTTGAATGTTTTTGGATTTTAGTTGTATAGGATTTTGCAAATGTTTTTGGATTTTTTAATGGAAATTTGATGAATGTTTTTGGGATTTTTGATGAGATTTTGAGGCAAACAATACCTAGATCACGATGTCGATGTTTGTGAGATATAAGAGATGGATCAAGAGTTATTCAAAAACATGAGTGCAATAACCTACCCCTAGTGTTTAGCAATTCTTCATGAAGATTTTGGAAGAGTTTTAGCATGCTAGATATGGGCTATGGGACTTCATGAGATATAATGGTAAAGAGCCTGTCAAATTTTTTCCATGAGTATAGTTGAAGTATACGCCGAATCTTTGTCAAGATCAAGATAAAGTGGAATATCTGGATAAAGTTGGATTGGATGGATGGAGGGAAAATTGGATTTATCATGACAAGGATGAGATGCTTCTATCTGAGAAGGATCATATAGACGCTCAATTCTACTCATGACGCCTGTTTGCCAAGTTTTCATCATAGTACTTGCCCAAAGTGCCACTGTAGTGGTTTTCACTAGAGGACGATTTTTATTTTTACTATTTTCTTGATTTTTTGATTTTTTTGATTTTTTGAAGATTTTACCCTCATGTTAAACCACCTGGTGGAACTGATGTAGAGGCCATTGTCATAATGTGCCAGTGGTATCCTTCTTGAAGAAGCTGCTTTGCTAAGATACAAGCACTTGAATGCAACCTTGAAGGACTCTGATCTGCCTTGTGGATAGCAAAATTAACCTTGTCTATGTGTGCACATTGCGATAAAGTGCCTTCAGAATCCTTATGATGAAGGGTAGCTACCAACACATGGTCAATGTGAGAATTGGATATTGTGAATGGAGTGTACGATGACATGTATGAAGAAATATGAGATGGATTGGTTGATGGTTTGGAACCTTTGACTCTCCAAACTTGGGAAGATGAACAATGGTGGGTGGGAATGAAGGTTTTCATGGAATTAGGACCAATTGATGGATATACTTTGTTCCTTTCTTGAGAAGCTTGCTTTTGTATTTGAGGACTCTTTTGATGGATACATTTCCATTTTTGATTTTGCCCCATAGTTTCTTTGACTAATGGAGTTTTTGAGGGATGATTTTCTTTATTTTTCATTGGTATCTATTTGTACTTGACGTGTCCTTTTTGCTTTACTACTTCATTTTCTATGATGATCTTCACCTTGCTTTGATAGGAATTCTTCTTTTTATGTTGGTCCCAATTTACATATGATATGATGGGTGAATTCCAACTCATGATATGGCTAGTTGTAGTGTTGACAAAATTTTCATCATAAGGATTCTTCGTGCCCCATATGTTGATGTTTGATGTAGACAAGATTTCCCTCGACATTGTGAAGGTATTATAAATACCTAATCCTTTTCCCTAATAATGTATCCTCTGATCCATAGCCACTGAATAGGACTTGTCATGAACACGTGATATTGCTATGGGTTCTTGTTGTTTAGGAATATGAACTATTTTCTCTAATTCCATGACATCATTATCTATTGATACTACTTCAAAAGATGTTGGTGATGATTCAAAAAATGTCAATGATGCACAATCACTATAAGAATCATGAATCTCAATTGATGCTTGCTCTTGTGTAGGAATAAAAAGAGTGGGATATTCTTGTTTTGGTTGAAGAATGTCTATATGCCCATAAGAAAGAAACATCTTAGGGGTGATATCGAGGAAATATTTGGAGTTTAAAATGGTTTGGAAGATGTACCTTAGCTCTTGGTGAAACTATGGGGATAAGGCTTCTTGATACTGACTCAATTCAGAGTAACTTTAATTATCCTCAAGAGCCTTCTCTTGACATGATCCTTGGGTGGATGATATATCATTGGTAAAAGTCTCTTCGTAACATTTTATGGGTATGGGTGCAATAAGGGATAATTTTGGCTCGTTTGGAACTTCTTCAACATGCCGAATCATTGAGTCATATGTGGGAGAGATATCACAATATGATATCCACTTGATGTCATTATGATATAAAATAGTACTAAACACTTTTGATGGGTTTGGAATTTGTTTTAAAATAATATCTTGATACATATCCGATTCCTCATAAACAACGTAAACATGTCCCAATGTGGTATCTTGGATATTGTTTGAAGTTGATGCCTTTGTATAATATTTTTTTTTTCCATGATTAGGAATAAGGTTTGTGTAAAATTTTCAGCTTTTCATTCCTAGATTTTTGATCAACCTCAATGTCTCTTTGTTAAATAAGATCCTCTATTAGATGTTTGCGCCTTTTTTTGTGTGCTATGACCTTTGTACTAGTGAAATTCACAAAAGTGATCTTCTCTATAGCTACGAGGTTTGGTTTGTGGCTCTTGATAGTTTGAGAAATTTGGGAGTGTGATAAGGTTATACTGTATCAACCTGTTCAACACATCTTCCATAGGTTCCCCTAAGGGAGTGAATTATCGCTTAGGAGCATTGCTTGTTCTCTATTTTCCATGTTGAGTGTTTACATCATTGATTGTTTGATTGTTTAATGGTGATGTGTATGGTTGTTATGTATTCATGGTTTGGGTGTTTTCTTGCCTTGGAGCAATTAAGACCACCTTTGCATCATCAACACCATCACTAGTAACATTCTTCTTCTTGGCCCAATAGTGGGGCTTGTCATTAAAACTAATGGATGGGCAGTTGTTTTTTATACACTTGTGTGTTTCCCTATGATATTAGGGCTCTCTTAATGTTAAGGGATCTAGGGACAAGCTCATCATAAGATGTGATGCATTGCATTTTCAAGTGGAATGATAGATTTGGATCTAGATTTGATATGATAATGCCCACCTGTTGTTCATCAGAAAGTGGCCACTTTCTTTTACTAGCTCTTTGTCTCCACCATTGTAAGAAATTAGTGAAAGATTCCCCTTTTTTTTGTCTAAGAGTGTACAGTTCTTCTAGAATTACGTCCATGTCAAGATTGAAGGAGAAATGATCTATGAATTTTTCAATGATTTCTTGGAAAGTTTTGATGTCAGAGGGCAGTTAAGAAAACCTATCCATGACAAGACCTGTTAAACTTCATGGGAAAAGGCACATCAAATAGGACTCATTATAGGCGACCTCCATACACATGACATTAAACTCTTTGATATGGTCCATAGGACTTCCTCTCCCTTTGTATTTGTCAAATTTGGGGATTTCAAAACCGAGAGGGAATGGTACCATTGCAATGTTTTGTTCAAATGGATATGGACATAGGTTTTGTGTATGGGTCTTCTTTGTCTTGCCTAATTGAAGGTCATGCATTTCTTGAGATAGTTCCTTAAATTGTGATGCTAGATGATTTGGCAGGTTTGGTGGAGGAACATATGTTGGGATGATGGATGGGTTGTATGTGGTATTTTGATAGGATAAGGTGTTGTATGGGGTGTATAGTGGTGTAGGATATTGTGAAGGTGATTGTGGTGGAGGCGTATATGTTCCCAATGTGTTTGGGTTGATGATGTTTTGATGAGGGTTATATTATAAACCTTGCTATTGTTGTCGTGCGAGCACTTGTTGTTGTTGGGCATATTGTTGAGCAAGCAATGTTTGTTGTTGGGTTTTCTATTGTTGAGCTTGTTATTGCATGGCTAAGGCAACTTGTTGGGCTTCTTTTTGTTGTTGTGCTATTAAGGCCGCTTGCTATTGTTAATGTTGTTGGACGGCTTGTTGATAAGCATGTTGTTGTTTTGCTACTAGGGCTGCTTGATGAGCTGCTTGTTGTTGTTGTGCTGCCAAGGCTACTTGTTGTTGTTGTTGTGTTGCTAAGGTTGTTTTTTGTTGTTGTTGTTGTTGGACTGCTTGTTGGTAAGCCTATTATGCTTGTTGTAAAGCTAAGGCATGTGCTTGCAATGTAGGATCAATCAGTGATTGGGACATCTGTAATGGATTGGGGGTGCTAATGTTTTGAGTGGGTATCAGATTGTTGATGAGCAGTTGAGGGTTCCCTTGGTTTAGCATTCCTTGCAAGATAGTGGATTGAGGTGGAGGAATGTAAGTTTGAGTCCCCAATTGATTTTGCATGGTAAAGGGGACCGTGGGAAATGATGAGGATGATGCCATTATATTTTGTGATGGTAATGACATACTAGGACCTTGAGTCCATTGATTAAAAAGGTTCCCTTGTTGTATTTGAGGTGTGACCAAGGTATTACCTTGGTTGATGGGATTCATAACCAAGGTGTTGTTTTGATTTGGGTTGATGATAGATGGGTTTGATGTGGATGGTGGATTGACTTGAGTAGCTTGGGTAACCAATTGTTTTGATGTGTCAATGGGGTTGTTGGCATAACTTGTCAAGGGTTGATTTTGCATGAGAGTGCTAACTTGTCCTTGTTTTCCTACTTGAGGTGCTTGGTTCACATTACCTTGCATATCATTAGGCATACTTGGGGTATTTGTGATGATGGATGAAGACGGCTGCGCTTGAAATGTTGAGGTTGTTGTGGTGCTATGGAATGTAAGTGGTTTGGAAAAGGTTGGTGTTTAATGGAATGATCATTTTGTGTATACCCAAAGTTGTGTTTGTTCCTAGACATGAAGTGAGACCAAAGTTAGTTCCTAGCCTATTTACAACAATTTTGACTTACTCTTGATGTTTTGATGTTGGGATAAAGGATGTTTATGAAGTTGTAAATCTTTAGGGTAGACTTGTGACCTTCAAGATGAACCAATTCAAGGATGATAACTAACTTGTCAAAATTCATGGAAAAGGATGCATTTCACATACAAAATAGGAAAGTTAGGGGGTTGGATTGATTTGATATTTAAGTCAAAAGATGTTGTACTCAAAATTCTACAAAGTTGGATGAAGTGAAAGATGAAATTTGATGAAGGGGTGAATGAGATGTTTGACCCAATGTTGACTTAAAGTGAACATTTGTTTTGGCAAGACCAAGGTAGTGAGAATGATGCTAGACCTCTAAAATGTTCAAATCCTAAACACCCAATGTTGACTTACATGAGAGGATGGATGGGGATGTTTAGACCTGTTTGGTTCATCCTAGCTCGAGCATAAAAGCTTCTTAACAAGTGGTAATGATTGTGATAAAGTATTGAGGCCCACTTCCTACTAAACTGTGAACTACGATACCTATGTTTGCAATGATGGGATGGAGATCTTCCCCTATGGATTTTTATTGTGCAATGGATCATTTAGAGGAGTTTATTATCGTGAAAAAGACCAGGATTTTGACTCCAAAAGAATGCATATAATTCTAGACTGTTTCATGAAACATGTTTGTAAATTTTTTCTACCAACTTGTTTTTATTCTTGTGAAGTGTTAAAAGATTTTTCTTGATAGCTTTTGGACTGAGATGCCTAAGTCTAAAATGTTGACCTGTAGACCTTATTTTAGGGATCTTTATTTTATGTGAGATCATGTAGAAACAGTTCAAGTTTATGGAAGAAAGGAAGATATTTATTTCCTTGTGGGTGGTGGTAATGTGGTCCTTCCATCCTCAATATTAGTTTTTTACTCTTCTTCGTCTAAGATGGTTGTTGTGTTTCTCCATTGGGTATTTGTTTCTTTTGTTTCAAAAGTGAAGCTTATCAAACTGCTAATTAGATCGATTTGTTCTATGTTAATAATTTTAGAGTTTGGTTGAATTATAGCACTTGGAAAATCAGGTTGTTCAACGGGAGCAATCAATCTCCAAATAGTCATGTGGGGTTCATTTGTCAATTTATCTTGCTTAATGAGTTTATTTTACCACAATCACTTGTCTTGATTAAGTTTTCAAACTAAATGTTTATGTCAAAAACACCATAACTTTCACAATGTCCATTTTGTGAGAATCATGAGGTTGAAGCCATAATTGCCTATGTTGCCTTTGGAAAATGTGGATTTTGATATAAGTCAAGATATGTAGAATTCTCTAAGGATAAATCCTTAGGACAAGCAACAATATCAAGGCTTTTTCAAGAGGTATCCATATTTAGGCCAAAGTGTTTAAAATTTTGAGGAAGATAGTGAATGTTTGTTTTTGCATCATTTTGGAACCAAGAAAAGTATTAGACTAACTCACAATCATTACAACCCTAGGTTTGAAATGGCTATATTTTTTGATTCCCCACTTGGATTTCTCCAAACACTAAACAATGCGAACAGTTAGAGATTTGGCGACACTAGCTCCCCTCCATGACACACACTTCTCAAGACCACCAAATCTAAAAATCCTTAAAATATAGAGATCAAAATGATTTTTTCTATTTCTACAATTGAATAGTACAAATGTGGGGCAGCTTCAAAATGACCATTCTTGCACCAACAAATATTAAGGATTTTTGGCTTTTAAACAAGGGTTCGTAGTAAGGGCTTCTAGTTTAGGGGGTGCAATGATAAACTCCATCAAAAGGTCTCCCAACCCTTAGAACAAGGTCTTTACACATCATAAAAATACTGGGGGGGAGCTATCATGTACCGCTTCCCATTGATCACAATTTTCATTGCAACCACACATTTATATTGTAGTTTGGAAGAGCTTGGCTTTATCTTGTTATTGCTTGGATCATTCCCTCCTTTCAAAGTGGGGAAGCAGGCCCTCTAAAGATAAACAATAGTGAGGAAGCACATCCGTAGTTCGATCATCTTCATTCATATGAACAATGAGAGAACACACACTATGCCTTTTTCTCACACTCACAAGGGGGTTCAGTTTTAATCCAAATTGAAAGGTGTAGGTGATTTTGCAAAGTGTTACGAATGTTTCTATTTCTCAAGGTTTCCAAATGGCACAAGAGAATTACATACACAACCAATAAAAATATTGTAAATCACAAAACATAACAAATAGTTGTAAATTTTAACCCCTCAAAGTAGTGATGAGTTTGTTTTAAGGACCAAACAAAATATGAAGGTTGTCTTGTTCAATTTTAAACCAAAAAACAATGATGAGATGAGGGTTCAATTTTAATCTCATTTGAGCATTTTTTTTAAACCTAATGGAAATTTAGTGTGTGTCCTAAAGGATAAAGTAGAAAGCATAAAAGTTGGGTTATAATTTCCCCAAAGTGTCAAATGCTTGTTACAATCATAAAATTTTAAGATAAGAAAGGCTTTCTTTACTTTAACTCCATGTTGTTCAACCTACAAAACCCTATTAGTCTAACAACTAGAACACAGTTAGAAGTGCATTAGTGATTTGATAAATCAAGGAAATTAAAGCACATGTTGAAAAAATGATCCTAAAACTTCTTACCCTGGTTGGGCATTGCTACACATGATAATGTCAAAATTTGAATTCAAGGCATCGCTCTAGTGAAAATGGGTGTCACTCTGCAGTAAAAAAAGAGAGAACGGTCTCTATTTGAAGTTTTTGATACATCTATATTAAATTGGAAACACTAGATTTAAATCAGTGCCATCGCATTTAATCAATTTTGGTGTTTTAAATTGTAATAGCATCGCTATATGGCGATGCAGTACAAAGGGTGTCACTGTTTGTGATTTGGGCATCGTTGTACCCTCCAAAACAACAAACAAATAAAATTCAAGCTAAAAACTAGTTAAATTAATGGTTTTCCATCCTAGTTCTAGAATGTGAAACAAGGATGGTTAGTGTGGGTCGATTACACTTGATCTATGATGAATCAAAGCATAACTTAGCCACTACACCTCAATCACAAACAAGATCATTCAAATTGAAAGTTAAACTAAGCATTTACATAAACTGAAAGTTACAAACTATGAAAATAGTTAAATTCATACTCTAACCCATTTGAAAATTATCTTGTTTTGGAATTGGTGTCGTGTTGATGTGGAACAATTACCCTTTCACAATCCCATGGTTAGTGAGCATGTTTCAATCGATTCTATGGAAAAGAATCAATGAAACCATTGTGATCAATTGATGAAAACTCAATTTATGCTAAATTAAATATGAGACAAGCTAAATTAACATGTTTTTAAGCTAAAATTGATCTAATTATGCAATTGTTGAGCTAATCTAAGCTAATTCTAAGCTATTTAAAATATGGAAACCCTAATTTATATACAAACTAAGATGGATGCATGGAAGCCATTAATGGATTTCTTAAGCTATTATTCAACTAAAATGAACTAAATTAAGCTAAAAGTGAGTAAATTGAGAGTGTGAATGCAAGTGAATTCAACATCATGACTTTGTAATTGAAAGATCAATCCATTTGTCTCCAAATAGTGTCCTATTTATAGGAAAGCAAATGAGAAATGGAGGGTTGAGATCAAAAAGATTAATCAACTATCCAAGATGGAAGGAAGAAGAGGCATGGATCATGGATTCTCATCAATGGATGAGAATGCAAGATGAAAATTAATCAAGGTCTCACATTTGTTCCAAACAAACACACTTTTGACCTGCTCACACAGGTTAAAGGTGACTTGTTCAAAAGGTTAAAGGTTTAACTTGCTCAAGAAGCCAAGTGAGTTGATTGGAGGAGAGAGAATATTCTTTGAAATATTGTCATGGGTGAGGATAAATGTATTTTGAAAATTAAAAGAAAGTTTTAATTATGCAAAAAAGGAGATAAGGGATATTCCATGGGAATATTCCCCTTTTAGAGGAATATTAGTTTAATTGTTAATTAAACAAGGTTTAATTGCACAATTAGGGGATTAGAAGAATTAAAGTGATATTCATTAAATTAAATGATTTAATGAATGTGGGAGAGATGAAATGACATTTAATTAAATTAGAAGACCTAGGGAATCAAATTAAATATTTTGATTTATTTAATTTAATAGGATGAAATGTTAGCGTGAAAGGGGGAATGAATTAACTTGACTTGATGAATTAGGTTAATGGAAAAAAATGATGCAATTAATTAATTGGCTAGGATAATTCAATTAATTAAGCAAAAAGAGGATGGATTTAAAGAGGAAATGATGTTAGTATACCGGATGTGGACAAATATTTTGGCACCACAAGACTCTCTAACTCTTCTAGGGTTTTTCACCTAAAAGGAGAGAGGTAGGCCAAAACTGCAATGTCCCCACTCAAGACTAATGCAAGTATGAATGAAATATGCCTAAATTTGTAATGTCCTAAATGCAATAAAATGATAAAATATGTTGATTATTAATGCAAAACTAATGAAATGCAAGATGTTTGGAAACACAATGTTGTATGCAAAATGACCTAAGAATGCAAACAAACTATAACAAAAATGAGAGAGACTATAGAGGTGCACCTAGAAACTGGAATGAGATGTAGAGAGGCTCTGGAATCCTATATAATTTGTTGTTGAAGCCATCTGGGACACTTATGCCAGGCTGGGCGACTTAGTCCTATTTCAGCCAAAAGAGTATCTAGAAATGCAGAAAACACTTTTTAGGCTTGAAAGTGGGACTAATTCACCACTAATGGAGACTTAGTCCACCTTCAACTTTCTAGAATTTGAAAGATGCAATTTGTAACTCTCGATCTGCACTTGGGTTCCTGATAGGTGTCCGAACCTGAATATGTAGAATTCAGTTTGTAGGTGACCTCCAAGCTTCCTTTAGGGATTTGTTGAATTTTAAAGACTTGGATGAATTAATGACACCTTTTAACACCTTCCTCTTTGAAAAATCTACATACAATACTTGCAAAATAGACATGCAAAGAGGGGAAAAATGGTTAAGGGTTAGTGAATAGGGTTTTTCTTGGTCAAACCCCAATTTGGTAATCAAACCCTTGAAAATGAAATGAAATGGAAGGAGAATGATGAATGAACAACATGTAATGCTACAACTCACCAAACCCTTGATGTAAAAATTTGAAGATATGCAAGTAGATGCTCTAATGAATGTAGACTTGATAATTCCTAGAGTGCTTGAAAATGATTAAGTGAATGAATTAGTGGGTGGATGAAAGTATGAATGTATTGGGTGAATAGGGTCAAAATGAGAGGAAAACCCTTTATTTATACATGATTATACAAAATTTCCTAAAAATACCACATCATAGGCCGACCTCAAGGTCAAGAGAATAATATCCTGCCATAATTTTGATTTTTGTTTCAAGTGGGACTAAGTCACCCCTAGTGGTGACTTGGTCCCACTAGGACAGTTTTAATGGGTGTTGGGAATTAAAGTGTATTTAATGATGTTTAACGAGATTATTCTCTAAAACACACTTAAGTAGGGCTGGAAAGTGTATTAAGGGGTCATTTAAACATAAGAAAGGGTAAAATATTGATGGAAAGCCTAGAAAAGTGTGAAAGTTTGTTGCAACACTTTAAAATAAGGCTTGGTAAGTGATAAAAATAGGTTATTTAGGTGAATTATATTAATAAGATCCTAGAAAAACATGAAAATGTGTTACGACACTTCACAACACTTTTACAAGGCATCATAAAGTTCTTAATGATTCATAAGGACCCAAGACATAATGTGAATGTGTTGACCACATTACAACATTAAATCAAGGCAAAATCAAGCCAAAATCACAAGGAGGGCCTAAATAGGAAGAAAAAGTAGAAGGGTTACTTTTTTCATGTCCACACTCGATTCAAGTGTATGATATCATTCAGGACATTTTTCAGTGTCTATAGATACACTTATACTAGTAGATTACTATCAAAATAGAGGAATAACTAGATTTTATTGATGCAATTCTTTCTTTGAGGATTAATACAAGCTAGGGTATCTTTGGTGGTAAGATATTTTTCTACAAGGTTTTCTCCACATAAATTAAGTGTTATGCATATTATTTTATGAGTTTAGTGATTTATTCTTGCTTATCCATTTTTCATTACTAAAATTTATTGTCTTAATGACATTCTTTATTATATTTAAAACACTACATTAATAAAATTCTTATTGTCACTTTCTTTGTATTTCAATAATTGGCATCACAACCATGGATTGATTTAAAAGGGAACATCTTTTTTCCAATGTTATAAGTTTGTTGTGATTGTAGTGGGAGCATTGTAGTGGTTTTTAGATCTTACTGAAGTTAGAGAAGCCATGGAAAGCATATCATGATAAGAGATTGAGAAGTTAATTGGCTCCAAATTCAAGATTTGAAAACTAAAAATAAAGGATCTCTTGATGGAGATAGATTAGTGGAGATTTCTGACATCAAAGTATAAGCCTTCATATTTCAAATGAAGATTGGAGAAGTATGAACAAAAAGATATGAGAAAAGCTTTTATGATTTTAGGGTTTTGCTCCTATATAGCACTCAACCCTCATTGTAATTATCGCTCGAGCTTTCATATCTTTTTGATAGTCTCTTGCTTCTGTAGCTTTTTCTTGTTGAGGAATATTGCATTTATTGTTTGTAGATCTTTTGCATGGAAGGTGTCTTTGTTTGTTATTTGATCTTGTTGTAGACACATAAAATTGACCTAGGCCTGCAAACTTTATTTTTCTTCATAATTCTTCTCAACATAATTAAAATAATTAATTATGTCCTCTTCTCCAAATTCAAATATTAATTAAATAATTCTCAATTATTTAATTAATTCATAACTTTTATTCCTCTTGACTATTTAAATAAAGTAATTATATTTATTTTATTTAAATATGTCGCTAATTTCTTATATCTCTCTATAATTAAATAAATTCCTAAATTTATTTAATTATTATTTCCTAACTATTCCCCCCTGATTATTTAAATAAACAAAATTTATTTATTTATTTAAATACGTCATTAATTCCTTGTCTTCTTATAATTAAATAAATTTCTATGATTTATCTAATTATTGTCCACCTTGAATTTTGTTCTAATTTTAAATAAAGTCATTTATTTAAAATTCTCCACTTTCTATTTTCTCACCAAGTAAATAATTTGAAATAATTATTTACTGTCACATGACCCCACCACTTTTGAATTAAATTAATTTTTAATTCAAGAGGTCAACTCAGCCTCTTAAAATTAAATAATTTTAAATTATTATTTGATTTTCCAACAGTCTCTTTTTCTGTGCCCCATATCTTCTTGTCACATGCATTTTTGACCTTTGATTTTATTTTCCTAAAATCAAATCTCAACCCTTCATTTCAAAATTTTCCCTAACCCTAATTGCTAATTGTCACATGCAATTTCAACGTTTGATCTTAGGGAATTTCTCAACTAACAATATTGGCCATTCATCCAAAATTGAATTTTCTATAAAAAGGAAATTTCAACCTCATTTGGACATCTCTTGACTTATGCTTGAATCTCTCACACTTGCAATTTCTAAGTACACTTGCACTTTTTATACAATCCTTCAATATTTGCTTAGGTCTTGTCATAGGTCATAGTTGCTCCTTAAAATCTTAGGGAAAACATCATTTTACAACAAATGGAGAGGGGCAATGAAGGTCAATCATGGAGGGCATGAAGGTTGTTTGGTGAAACTCTTCCTTTCTTTTATACTATTTTCCTCTTTTGTGCTTCATTGTTTAGCTAGGGTTTATTTTCTTCATTTTATTTCATGCTAACCTAGATTTTTACTTTAGTTACACCTGTGGCTCGTGGTTTTGTGGTTAATGCTTTTGGGGTTTTGCTCTTATATAGCACTCAACTCTCATTGTAATTATCGCTCGAGATTTAATATCTTTTTGATTGTCTCTTGCTTCTATAGCTTGTTCTTGTTGAGGAATATTGCATATATTGTTTACAGATCTTTTGCATGGAAGGTGTCTTTGTTCATTGTTGGATCTTGTGGCTCATAGTTTTGTAGTTTTTTACAATTCTAACATGGTATCAGAGCTTAAGTGCATGTGAATAAATTAGACTAATAATCAATTAAATAGTAATTAATTATTAGCTAATGCATGATTACTCTAACAATCATTGCATTTATATTTTGAATTTATTAATAATTAGTACCCAAACATTGGTCTTTATGTTATTAACATGATCATTGAAAATAGTAAGAGAATGATTAAGAACTCAAAAATTAATTATTGGATTCCTTTCACACAAGATTTAGAAGCTACAAAAATAATTTTTTGATATGGAGATCAAAAGGATTGGGTTGAATTTTTTTTTGAATTTTTTTTGGATAAAGTAGAGTAATTTAAAACTATTTTACAAAGTCTTACTATATAGGAATCTAAACTAGTAAGTATTCTTTTATCTATCAATGCTAAGTTACCATTGAATTAATATATTAGGTTAGATGATGATTAAGAGGATATGTTTAATGTTCCATATGTTACTTCCATAGGTAATCTAGTGTATGTTATGGTTTGTACATGACTAGCCATTTCCCATGCAACAAATGTTTTTAGAAAATTTATGTCTAGCCCATGTACAGAGCATTGGACTTATGTGAAAATATTTTATAAATATTTTTGGAAGGGACTTCTAATTAATATATATTTTATAATAGAATTAATGATGTGGGAAATTTTGATATGAGTGGTTCTATGTTCACTCTATTTGGAGGAGTTATTAGGTGGACAAGTAAGAGAAAAATTATGATTGTGTTATCCACCATAGAAGCATACTATATGGCTTGAAAAAATTCCTATAAGGAGGTAGTGTGGCTATAGAAATTGTTTTTAAGTATTGGCTTTGAGTGCTAATAGGTTAGGATCATATGTGATATTTTGTGTTATATGTTTAGTGAAGAACTTGATGTACCATTTTTGTTTGAAGCATATTCATGTTTATTAAATTTATCTATAACATGGATGAGGGTGCTAAATTAATTATACAAAAGATTGAAACCTTGTATTATGTTGTAGATTTGTTCATTAAACTAATGATAATAGATAAATTCAATTGGTGACGAGAGGCCACTAGCCTCTCCTCTTCTAGAACTTGATTTATTTTTAGTTTCCATTTATGTTTCAATGTAAATTCCAAGTAGGAGAATGTTAGGATTAGTGTGACATTCACATTGAAAATATTAAGTCTTGCAAATTATATTGAATTATGTAGATAATAAATATAAGTATGAAATTTGACTTGAGTAAAAGAAAGATTATTTCCCTTGAGAGCAATCTCACACATTACATTAGGATAAATCAATGGTTGTCAGGTTTATCTAAATATACTACTTAGGATTATGTTCATTATCATTTCCTTAATTGATGGTTTTAAATAGAAAAATAAATTGATTAAACTGAGGGCTTAAAAGAAGCAAATGAGTGATAATAGCTAAGAATAGAGAAATTAAGATAATTAATTGATAACAAAAATAAAAAAAATGTCGGTAACATGGATCTTAGGATGTAAATTTGAGTTTATGCTTGGGACCCCAACATAGTGCAAGGATGTCCATGTATCACTTTATCATCATGTACAAACATAAAATAAAAAAATATTATACCAAAAAATTATGTGTACACAAAAATGAGGATAATACCAAAAGTGACAAGATAAAGAAGAGTAATATAGTTAAATATATTACACTCAATATTTATTTGAAAGATGAAATTAAAATCAAATTAAGATTACACCAAATAAGGGTTTCATAAGATATCACTAAGTACACTAATTTTACCTCCAAGAAACCTACAACAAACAAAAAGAATCCAAAATAAAAGTTTCTGGAGGAAATTTTGGGGCTTGGCTTAGCCAAACCCCATTTTGGTCTTTCAACCTCCATAGACAACCTTGTTTTTGATAGAGTTTTCTTGAAACGAAATGATTAAATGCTATGAAAATGAAAATGTTGAATAATAGTAACAAAATCTAGATTGAACCCAGACAAACCACTTTACAAAAGCTTTAGCAGCCTATCATGGTTTGAAACTTGCTTAGTCTAAAGATTTTAGGAAGGTTTGGCTTGAAGGTGATTCATTAAATGTCATTAACTGCCTTAAGAAGATTAATACCCCTTATTGGGCTATTGTTCCTATCATAGTTGATTCTATTTCTATCCTTAATACCTTTGAGGAAAGCTTTATTTCTCACATTTTTCATGAGAGTAATGGGCTAGCTAACAAATTTTCTAATATTAGGGTTCTTGAAACTAGAGTTTGGGATCAGTTTGATTCCCTTCCGATCGATATTCAAAATATTGTTAATTGTGATATATAGACTATATAGGGAGGGGGTTTCTAGAATGATTAGCTATGTCACATGCATAATTGATTGTAAATATAATGTCAAAATGTGACAACTTTGAGGGGAGCTCAACTCTCATTAATGATTTTGAAGTTGTTTGAAAGGTCTTGCATTTAAAGATAATGATGGCCTCCAGTCTTTTTGGTACATGCTCCACATGAATTCTAGGTGTTTTTAGGGCCCTTTTCTTCTCGAGGCTTCTCCGTTCTTTGCATTTCTCTCTTGCATTTGCTTTGGCTTTGGTCTACAATCACTTTGGGGGGAGAAAGGAACATAATTGAGCCTATTTCTTATGTTTCTTGTTATGCCACAAGAAGAATTAAAAAGATTTGGGGTCTTTTGGTAGAGGTTGGTGTAACTCCTTTCATATAAAAGATTCACAGCTTTGATCCTTGGAACCTCTTAAAATAGGGTGTGTGTGATGATGTGGAATGATGGATTAGGATATAAAGTATTCACACCCACTTTCAAAGAGACTCCACTCAAGGATAACCCTAGAGATCTCAATGCAAAGGAGATTGAAATCTTGTAATAGGGATATCCTAGAGACTAAATGATAGCTAATGAGGGGTTCACCACCAAGTGTAAACTCAAAAAAGATAATGAAATGGAAAACACTATGTGAAATTAAAACTAACTCTAAATGACCTAAGAAAGTGAACAAAATGCAACAGAAAACTATGAAATTGAAAGTGTGCACCTGGAAGACTAAAGAAGGCAGAATGTAGGTCTGGATCGTTGAAAAATTTGTTGTTGATATTGTAGACACTAAAAAATTTCCTAATCTATGTCATACACTTAAATTAGATTTACTAACATCATTTCTTCTTTAACTCATTCTATTCTCGCTTAATTATTTTAATTATCCTAGCTAATTAATTAATTGCATTATTTTCATTTAATTAGCCTAATTAATTAAATTAGGTTAATTCATCTCTTTTTGCACTAACACTTCATCTCATTAAATTAAATAAATCAAAATATTTAATTTAATCTCCTAAGTCATCTTATTTAATTAAATAACCCTATCTTATTTAATTAAATATCATTTCACCCCTCCCCTATTTATTAAATCACCTAATTTAATAAATGTCTCTTAATTCTTCTAATTCTTTGATTGCAGAAATTAAACCTTGTTTAATTAGTAATTAAACTATTTTTACTCTAATCTAAGGGAATATTCCCATGGAATATTCTTTATCCTTTTTGCACAATTAAAACTTTGTTTTGATTTGTAAAATACTTTTTTTCCTCACCCTAAAGGAATATTCTCTTTCCTCCAATCAACTCACTTAGCTTCAAATGCAAGTTAACCCTTTAACCTCTTTAGCAAGTTACCTTTGACCTGTGTGAGTAGGTCAAAAGTGTGTTTGTTTGAGGCAAGTGTGAGCCTTTGATTAACTTTCATTTTGTATTCTCATCCGTTGATGAGAATCCATGATCCATTTCCTCTCATCCCCTTCATCTTGAACTGTTGATTAAGCTTTTTGATCTCAACCATTCATTCCTCATTTACTTTCCTATAAATAGATCACTATTTGGAGGCAAATGGATGCATGTTTTATTGCAAACTTATGCTGTTGAATTTACTCACATACTTGCTTATCTTTTGCTCACTTTTTTAGCTTATTTTAGTTCATTTTCATTTCATATTTGCTTCAAGATTTCATTAATGGCTTCCATGCATCCATTTTAGTTTGTAAATAAATTAGGGTTTTCATCTTTTAGCATCATTTTAGCTTAAATTAGCTTGGATTAGCTTAGATTAGCTTAGCAATTGCATAATTAGATCATTTATAGCATAAAATCATGGTAACTTAGCTTGCATCATGTTCATTTTTACATAATTTAGGTTTTTCATACAACAAACACCATGGTTTCATCGATTCTCTTCCATAGAATCGATTGAGACAAGCTCACTATCACAAGATTGGGAAAGGGTTGTCGGTCCACATCAATGCGACACCAATTCCACAACAAGATAAATTTTGAATGGATTAGAGTAGATGTTTTGGAATCTTTCATATTTTAGTATGTTAGGTTTTTGATGAAATGTTTAGTTTTAATCTTGTTTGATTGATCTTGTTTAGATTCGAGTATTGGTGGCTCCGTTATGCTTTGATTCTTCATGGATCAAGTGTAATTCAGCCCATACCGGTATCCTCACATCAACTTTATGGTGCTAGAAGGAGGGAAAACTAATTATTTAACCATATTTTAGCTTGAAATCCATGTTCATGTTGTTTTGCAGGTTGCAGTGACACTTAAACCACAAACAACGATGCTATCTCAATAGCGTCACCATATAGCGATGCCTAAGAAATTTGGTATAGTGACACATATTTAATTGGCCAACACTGATTTAAATATAGCAATGTGTATTTAAATTTGAAATATTGTGGAAGGAAAATGATGACACACATTTTCACTAGTTCGACGCTTTCAAATTTCAAATAGTGATGCATTCGTTTTCAATGACACCCATCAAAATAGCGACACAATTGTGCCCATTGGTTTTACTACAAAGTGATGCTCAAATTCACTAGAGCAACGCCCAAAATTCAAATTGCGATGCCATTGTGTGCAGTGATGCTCAACTAGGGTAAGAAACTGTACGTTTATTTTTTGACATGTGACTTAATTTCTTTTGATTATATGATCACTGATGGATGTCTGACTGTGTTTTCATTGTTAGAATAATAGGGTTTTGCAAGGTTTAAAGGCATGGAGCAAAATTGAATACCTTCTCTTCTATCTTAACATTCTATAATTGTAACTAGCGTTCAATGCTTTGGGACAATTATAATCCAATTTCATGTTTTTTTACTTTCAGTTTTAGGAAACACACTAGTTTTCCATTGGGTTTAAAATGAACATTCAAATTTGGATAAAAATGAACCCTCACATCACACCTTTCAATTGGGCTTAAAATTGAACAAGGCAAACTCATCTTTCAATTGGTGCATAAAATGAACTCATCATTGATTTGAAGGATAAAATTGACAATTGTTTATTTTGTTTTGTGGTTTTCAACTTTTCTAGTGAATGTGTATGCAATTATCTCATTCCATTTGGTGATCTTGAGAAACATAAACATTCTCTAACACATTGCAAAATCACCCACATCTTTCAATTGGGTTTAAAATTGAACAATCATGCTAGTGTGAGAAAAGGCATAGCGTGTGTTCTCTCTTTGTGCATTCAAGCAAAGATGATCAAAATACAAATGTACTTACTCACTATTGTTCACCTTTAGATCACCTTCCTTTGTGGGAAAAAGTACTCACCCTAAGGGAATGACCCAAGTGGTAAGGAGCATAATCCAAGCTCTTTCAAACTGCTATATAAATTTGTGGTTGCAAGGAAGGTTTGCAATCAATGGAGTGATGCATGATAGCTCTCCCCCAGTATCTTTATGATGTGTAAAGCCCTTTTTCTAAGGGTTGGGAGACCTCTTGAGGGATTTTATCATAGTTTCCTTTGAACCAGATGCCATTATTATGAACATTTGTGTAGTAGCCAAAAATCCCTAATATTTGTTAATGTCAGGTGGTTGGACCTTTGAAGTCCTCCCACATATTTGCAGTTCTTAGTAGAGATGAAAAGTTTGTCATGGGATATTCATGAGAACTTGAAGCTTGGCTGACCCATATAAGTGAGTGTCGTGGAGGGGAGCTAGTGTGGTCAAGCTTCTAATCATCCGCTCTGAATAAGCGCAGCTGGAGGAATCCAAGTGAGAATTCAACAAATATAGCCATTTCTATCCTAGGGTTGTGATGCTTGTGAGTCAGTTTAACACTTTTCTTGATTTCAAAATGATCCCAAAAAAAACATTCACTATCCAAATTTCAAACACTTTGGCTCAAATATGGACTTCTTGAGTTAGCCTTGATATTACTGCTTGTCCTAAATATTTATCCTTAGTGATTTCTAAATATATTGACATTAATCTCAAACCCATATTTACCAAAGACAACATAGGAAATTATGGCTTTAATCTCATCATTTTCATGAAATGGACATTGTGAAAGTTATGATGTTTTTGAAATAAACATCTAGTTTGGAAATATGATCAAAGATGAGTGTTTGTGGTAAAATCCATTCATCTAAGCAAAGATAAATTGACAAATGAACCCCACATGATTATTTGGAGACCGATTGCTCCCATTGAACAACCTGATCTTCCACGTGCTATATTTCAACCAAAATTTGAACTCATAAATGGTGAACAAACAGATCTCATTAGCAAT
Organism: Sequoia sempervirens; assembly: GCA_007258455.2. Taxonomy (NCBI): domain Eukaryota; kingdom Viridiplantae; phylum Streptophyta; class Pinopsida; order Cupressales; family Cupressaceae; genus Sequoia; species Sequoia sempervirens. The sequence goes on from VDFB02000013.1 coordinate 284,161,496, forward strand.
TTGAGAACCTTCACTTTTGAAAACAAGGAGACAAACACACAGTGGAGAAACACAACAACCATTTTAGATGAAGAAGAGGAACATGCCAATATTAAGGCTGGAAGGCCCCTATTACCACCACCCTCGTGGCAATAAAAATATCCCTTTCTTCTATAAACTTAAATTGTTTCCCCATGATCTCACAAAAAATTAGGATTCCTAAGCCAAAGTCTATAGGTCCTCATTTTAGACTAAGGAATCTCACTCCAAAATCCCTTAAGAAACACCTTCGATCAGTTCACAAAAACATAAAAAATTGGTAGCAAAATTTATAGACATGATTCAAGGTATATTCTGGAATTGTTTGCATTATTTTGGAGTCAAAATATTGGTCTTTTTCATGATACTCAACTCCTCTAAATGATTCATAAAACAGTTAAACTTCGTAAGGGAAAATCACTAGCATTCCCCTTCAGACGTATGAACCATAGAACAAAGTATAGTCAAAAGAGGGCATCCATATTTTATCGCAACTATTACACTTTGCTGAGAAACTTTTATGCCCGAGCTAGGAGAGCCCAAACAGGTTTGAACATTCCCATCCGTCCTCTCATTTTCTAGTCCGATTTAAACATTTTGGAGGTCAAGAATTATTCTCACTACCTTGGTCTTGCCAAAACAAAAGGTTCACTTTAGGTCAACATTGGGTCAAACATTTCACTCACCCCTTCACCAAATTTCATCTTGCACCTCATCTATCTTTATAAAAATTTCTAAAACACCAACACTTTGGGACTTAAACATTAAACCAACTTGTTACCTTATCTACTTTGTATGTGAACTGTATCCTTTTTGATGCACTTAGTTGAGATAGTTATCATTTTTGAACTAGCTTATCTTGAAGGTCACAAGTGTACCCTAAAGATTTCTAAGTTCATTATCATCCTTTATTCCAACATCAAAACATCAAACTCAAGTCAAAAGTGTTGTCCCAAAACACTTGCAAAGATCACTCCCCACATCACCCATATTTACATCCCACATTATGATCATTGCTCCCAAAAGACTTAAAGCATCCCTTTTACCTAGGTTTGAGTCAACTAGAGAGTTCAAATATTACAAAACTCAACACAACTCTCCCATAGTTGACACCAAATTTATGGTAAAGATGAGATCACAACACAAGAGAATCACGAAAAAATAAAAAGCTACATTTACCTCAAGTGATTCAAATCCTTTAGAATTTGATCCTCGAAGTCAGGTTACACCATCACAACAACCATCATCTCCTTCGAGACCATACAAAATCGTAGACATCAAAAACAACCTATTTGAGCTCACTAGAAAAGAACTTTTAGAACATCAACTTTTTGAAAGTGTAGCTCCTATCTCCTTGACATTTGTAGCATAGATTTTAACATAGGATTTCACCACTCCATCACAAGGGCTAAATCAATCATACATACCTAGTCTTGTAACCAGCCTCTGCTAAATATTTTGGTCACACCTTACCATTTGAGAGTAATACACTTTTGGGTACTCTTGAAACTAATCCTCCACCTCCCACCACCGTTTGGACACCTAACTTTGGTGCTCCTCCCATTCCTGTGGATCCAAAACAACTACACACTCTGCTTGAACTTCACTATTTCACCACCACTTCAACATTTCAAGGAAACCCTTCTCCTACCATCACACATAGTGGTACATAACAAAAATATCAAAACAACACACTAGGGCATGTCAATACCATATCACAGAATCAATCCTCAACACAAAGCAAATAGGGACATCTTTATCAAACCCTTTGGTGGGTTCGTCCATTCTATCTACCATGACCACATCATCTCCTGTCAATACACTTCAAAGAAATCCCTTGGTTACAAGCTCTATCAATATCGAGAGTACCTTGATCACGAATCCTTTATTTACATCTTTTGCACAAGGCAATCCTCAAAACATAGGAAAGGGAATTTTTCCAATCAATGGACTCAAGGTCCTAGTCATTTCTATTACAAAATTTAATGACATCTTTTCCAACATCTCCCTTTTCTATGCCTAATCAACTAGGATCTCAAACATACATTCCTCCACCTCATTCTACCATATTGCAAGGAATGCTAAACCAAGGTAATCCTCCACCTTTCACTAGCAATTCACTATCCAATAAAATATCAATGTTCCTAATCCTTCACATATGTCTCAACAACCACCTGATCCCACATTGCAAGCACAACAAAATTATCAACAAGTCGTACAACAAAAACAACAATAGCAAGTAGCCTTAGTAAAACAACAACAACAACAGGCACAACAAGTAGCCTTAGCAACACAACAAGTAGCCTTAGTAGCACAACAGGAAGCCTTAACACAACAACAACAGCAAGCGGCCATTGCCTAGCAAGCTCATCAAGCAACTTTAGCAACACAACAAGCACAACAAGTAGCTTTATTAGCACAAAAACAACAACAACAGGCCCAACAACAAGCCCTAGTGGTGCAACAACAACAACAAGCCTTACTAGCTCAGCAATATGCTCAACAACAATAATAGGGTTCCTATTTTCCTCATACGAACATCATCAATCCAAACACATTAGGAAAATATTCATCACTTTCACAAAATATGACACCTTCATACACCCCATATAATTCATCTCTCATCCCACCATATGTTCCTCCCACCAATCCACAAGACAATCTAGCATCACAATTGAAAGCACTTTCACAAGAAATGCATAACCTTCGCATGGGCAAGACAAAGAAACCTCATACACAAAATTTGTGTCCTTACCCATTTGATCAAAACATAGCAATGATACCATTCCCTCCTAGTTTTGAAATCCCTAAATTTGACAAATATAGAGGGAAAGGAATTCCTATTGACCATATCAAAGAATTTAACATCATGTGCATGGAAGTGGCTTACAATGAATCATATCTAATGTGCCTCTTTCCTTGAAGTTTAATAGGTACTGCTATGGATTGGTTCTCTCATTTGCCTCCTGGTATCAAAACCTTTCAAGAAATCACTGACAAATTCATCAATCACTTCTCCTTCAATATTGGCTTGGACGTTAGCCTAGAAGAGTTGTACACTCTCAAACAAAATCTAGGAGAAAATTTCGCTAATTTCTTACAACGATGGAGACAAAGAGCTAGTACAAGCAAGTGGCCTCTTCCTGACGAACAACAAGTGGGAATTATTATAGCCAACCTTGATCCAAATCTATCATTCCACTTGAAAATGCAATGCATCACATCTTAAGCTTGTTTCAAGAGCCCTTAACATTGAAAGATCCCTAATCTCACAAGGAAACACTCAAGCTTACAAAGACAACCTTCCTTCAACCAATTCAAGTGAGAAACTTTGTGTATGGGCTAAGAAAAAAAATGTAAAAAACAACGGTGTGGTAGACGCTAAGGTTATACTAAGTGCTCTTAGACCCAGTAACAATCAATTTGCTAACATCCAACCCACTGTGCAACAAATAGTACCACCTCAGAACAATCAGATCAATAACACCAACATGCAACAAAGGAAAACTGGTAATAGGAACAACTATCCCAAATGCAATTACACACAGTTATCGAAACCCATTGAGACAATCATGAAGAAATTGGTAGAGTCAAATTTGATAACACTTCCTAACTTTGAAAACTACCAAGAACCCTAAGAGAAGCCATCATGGTATAATGAGTGTGATCTCTGTGACTTTCATAAAATCAAAGGACATAAAACAACAAACTACATGAAACTCAAGAATATCATCCAAGATCTCATAGAGAACGATGCCATATCTATTGAGGTACCAGCTGGAAACCAAGATCTCAAGATATATAAGACCCCTATGCCTGATCATAACAAAGCAAAAAAATGGCAAAGATAAGGATTACACTAATGTTCAACATACCTATTCCAATGTAGTTGCCTCCTATGATAGTGTTATCACTATTGTCACCATCAAGGGAGCTAGTACGGAATGTGGGGTCACCACACGATGTGGAAAAATAACCATTCAAGGAGCTTCCCTAACTCAATCTAAGACACAACCTACTTTGCCCGCATCTAGTCCTAGTAAGTACAATCTTGTAGATTAGCTTAAACATACTCCTACTCAGATATCAATCTTGGAACTCTTGATATTATCTCCTACACATAGGGAAATACTGGAAAAATCCTTGTTTGATTCATTCGTTCCTAAGAACATTGATACCGATCAGTTTCAAGCTATGGTAGGGCATATCACCAGCCATCTTCTCACCTTCTCTAAGCAAGATTTACCATCACAACCATCCCATAACCATGCTTTATACCCTGAGGTTGTCATTCATAAAAACAAGGTCAAAAAGAGTCTTAGTAGATGGAGGTGCTAGTCTAAACATTTATACCCTGCAATTGATCAAGCATATGGGCTATTCAAAAGATACCATTGAGAAGATAAAGAGTACCACCATTAGAGCATATGACGACCAAGAATGGGTATCACAAGGAATCATAACACTTCCAATCCAAGTGGGACCTCTTATTGCAGAAACCACATGCCAAGTACTTGATCTTGATCTTCCATATAACATACTGCTTGGTCGACCTTGGATCCATGCTTTGAAAGTTATAGCCTCAACCTATCATGAATGTGTGAAGTTTCCTTTTGAGGGCAGATTAATCACTATCCATGGAGATCTTGAACCTTTCTATTACTGCAAGAGCCTTCAAGACAAGTTTTATAAAATCCCACAAATACCCAAAAATGATGAAGGACCTACACCATCAAGCTCATTTGTTGACCCATCATCTCTAGCCTCTACCTCAACATCACAAGTACATATTGTGAAAAGCATGCCCAATGTCAAAGCAATGATCCAAGATTATGGTTGTGGAAGATATAAAATATTGAAAGACATCTTTGTCTTAGGAGAGTTACCTATTTCTCCTCAAACTCACGGGAAACCAACATCTAGCACAAAGGAACCATAAATAATCAAGATGGAAACTACTACCTTCACCATGTGGGGAGACCTGAATCAAGAAGACATCAATGAGCAAGACATCTCTAAAATCCTCTACCAAGATTAAAGACCAATTCATGTTCTTCCCATGGAAGATGACAACAAAGCTCTACAACTAATGTAGAATTGGGGATATAACAAGAATGAAAAGCTAGGACAGAATGACAATGGTTTACTATAACCCATCATTCTTGAGAAATGACTAAAGAATCTTGGCTTAGGTTGTACTACTAGCAAGGTCACACTTATTGGCAAAAGTATTGTTGCTAAATGAGTTGAGGCTTCCTCTTGGTCACCTACATTGTGTGATACTACCTTAGATGACTTTCCTCTTGATATTGCTGACCTATTTGAGAATGACACCCTTTCATGATATCCATAACATCCTTTGTCTTGAATAACCAACCAACTGAAATACACCTAGTATATCTGCAACTCATTGACATAGACCAACAAGGACCACTAGTTCTAGATTTATTCGAAAGCGATGAAGTGATCTCAGAATTCATGGGACTTCGAGACAACTTATCATGGGAAGATCACAAATTAGGATTCAACATAGAGCTCGATATAGGGGCATACTATAGGGAGATGATTGAATCCTTCAGTTGCAAAATAAACAAAATATAATTAACATGCAGATCCTTGAGTGAAAACCACCTAGTGGCACTCTTTGGTCCTAAAATAGTAAAAACAAAGGATGCATCCGATGGTGAAAACCTCCCTGAGGTGCCCAAGGATGAAGGATTCAATCTCCCCCTTAGTGCAATGGATCTAGAAAAGTTAGTAGTACTAGCAGAAAAGGCTACTCCAGTCAATGTGGGAACAAAAGAAGAACCTAAGATCACCTTTTATGTTGAATCCTTGTTGGATGAAGAATAGAAGAACCTTGCAGCATTCCTTAAATAGAGAAGATCTAACTTTGCATGGTCATACACAAATATGTTAGGCCTTCATCCAAAAGTGGTTTTACATCACTTAGCAATGTATCCTGATGCCAAACCGATCAAGTAGAAATTAAGGAAGATGCACCCTCATATAGCACTCTTTGTCAAACTAGAACTAAAAAAGCTTCTTGGCGTTGGATTCATTTGACCAATAGATTATCTTGAGTTGGTTTCAAACCTGGTACCAGTCTCAAAACCCACTAGGGGCATCAGAATATGTACCGATTTCAGAGATTTGAACAAGGTATGTCCGAAGGATGATTTCCCTCTTCCCAACATTGATCTCATTATGGATTTAACTGCTAGGCATGAAATATTGTCACTCATGGATGGCCTTTTAGGCTATAATCAAATCATAATTTCCAAAGAAGATCAACATACAACTGCCTTTACTATTTGTGGGGAACCTATTGTTGGAATGTGATGCCATTCTGGTTGAAGAATGCAGGAGCTACCTATCAAAGATCCATTACCCTCATCTTTCACGATATGATCCACAAAATAGTTGAAGATTGTGTGGAAAATATTTTGGAAAAATCAAAGAAGAGAAGTGAGCACATACAAGTCCTAAGATCTATCTTTGACATGCTTGAAGAATACAAGGTATGATTGAATCCAAAAAAGTGTGTGTTTGGGGTCACATCAGGGAAACTTCTTGGCTTCATCATTTCACAAAGAGGGATAGAAATTGATCCAACAAAGGAAAAAGCCATCCTAGACACGGAACTACTACAAACATTGAAACAAATGAGAGGATTACAAAGAAGGTTATAGTCCATCAGAAGATTCATATCCCAACTATCAGATAAGACTCATCCCTTTTCGCATCTTCTCCATAAAGGGATAACCTACAAATGGGATGAGAAATGTGATAAAGCTTTCCAACAGATCAAAAATTATCTACTAACACATCCAGTGCTTATGCCATCAATACCAAACAAGTCACTAATCCTGTACATCTCAGCAACATCAACAACATTAGGAGCTCTTCTAGCACAACATGATGAGAAAAGAAAGGAAAGAGCCATATACTACATCAGTAGAATGTTGGTGGGCTATGAGATGAACTATTCACCCATTGAGAAAGCATGCCTAGTAGTAGTTTTTGTGTCACAAAAGTTCAAGTATTACATGTTGTCACACCAAATCAAGCTCATCGCAAAGATTGATCCATTAAAATATTTGTCATCCAAAGCAATCCTCATAGGATGCATGGCTAAATGGGTAATGATCTTGAAAAAAATTGACATAGAGTATGTGGAGTGGAAAGTAATCAAAGGACAAGTGATAGCAGACCAACTAGTAGAAGCTCCCATCTATGCTAAGAACCCTTTGATATTTGAGTTCCTTGATGAATCAATGTTCTTTATTAATCTCATAGCTCAGTGGAAGATGTAATTTGATGGATCATTCACCCAACATGGATTAGGAGCCAACATTCTTTTCATCACCCCCCAAGGTGATTGCATCCCAAAGTCTTACAGCATATCATTCACATGTACCAATAACATTGTTGAGTATGAAGCCTTGATCACAAGTCTCAGGATAGCAGTTTAGTGGCAGATACAAGAGATGAAAGTCTATGGAGACTCACAACTAGTTATCAACCAAGTCAATGACGACTATCAAACTAAAGATGACAAGCTCACTCTTTACAAGAAAATGGTGGACAATCTCAAAAATATTTTATAGACATAAATTTTGAGTAGATTGCTCATATGAACAATAGAGAATTAGACATCATGACAACAATCGGATCACTACTAGACATGTCGAACAACATCCTTCAATGTGAATTCTTGGTAGAATAGCTTCTTGTACCAACTTTTGAAATCCCTGAATCTAAATTCATGTGTGTCATTGTTGGTCCTAGATCCTCTTGGTACCATGACATATTTACTTACCTTAATAGAGGAACCCTTCCATTAGACATCACCTCAAACCTTAAAAAGACCTTTGTAAAAAAGGCATCCTGGTTTGTGATCCTAAGCGATACCCTTTACCATTGAAGCATTGAAGGGACATTACTACGATGTCTTAACCAAGAGGAAGCCTTAACTTCCTTAACAGAAGTACATGATGGCATATGTTGGTCCCATTCTAGTGGTATGACTTTAGCTAAGAAACTATTGAGGATGGGGTACTATTGGCCAACAATGGAAAAATAAGCTCATCAGTATGTGCGGAAATGCATCTAGTGTCAATAGCATGGGGATCTAATTCATGCTCCAAATCAAGAATTGCAACCAATGATTACACCATGGCCTTTTTTACAGTGGGTAGTTGACCTCATAGGAAAAATCACTCCAACCTCATCTAATGGCCATAAGTTTATCATAATTTCCACTGAGTACTTTACTAAGTGGGTTGAAACCATTCCTATGACTTACATAATGGGGAAGTAGATAGCTAAGATCCTGAATTACCTAATTTTTCATTATGGTGTACCACAAACCCTCATCTCAGACAATGGGACCCCATTCAAGAATCAAGATGTGAAAGAGTTGTGCCAAAGATTCAATATCCAACATCGATTCTCTACCCCGTACTATCCCCAAGGAAATGGCCAAGTAGAAGCAACGAACAAAACTCTCCTGAAAATATTAAAGAAAATAGTTAATGAAGTTGTTCGTGACTAGCATCTGCAGCTAAATCCTACTCTTTGGGCTTATGGAACTAATATTCGCACACCTATAGGAACAACCCCTTTCTCCCTAGTTCCATGATTGCAAGTGTCACTGAAGAATCTAATAACTAAGGAAGAGTACAAAGTGTCTCGATTGAATGAGATAGAATTCTTGGATGAACATAATCTTGATGCCCTTAATCACTTGCAAGTATATCAAAACTAATTGAAACAAAACTATAACAAGAGAATCAAATGTCGGTCATTCTAGGTAGGTGATCTTGTCTTAAATAAAAATCAAAAGAACCTTCTAGATCAAGACAACAAAGGAAATTTTGAGCCTAATTGGTTGGGTCCCTTTGTCATCACAGCAAGCTCCAGATCAGGAGCATACCAACTATCAACCCTTGAAGGTGAACCTTTGCATGAACCAATCAACATCTTGCATCTCAAAAAGTTTTATGCCTAAACATGAAGGGTATAAATTAGAAAATACAAAAAAATAAAAAAAATAATCAAAATAAAAAAAATGAGAAAAAAGGATTGAAAAAAGTAAAGAAAAAAATTGTCCTATAGTGAAAACCACTTCGGTGGTGCTTTGGGAAAGTACCTTGGTGAAAACCTAGAAAATAGGCGCCTTGCATAAATAAAGCATCTCCATCTATTCTTTGGCTATTTTGGCCTATCATTATGTGCATCGCCATTCATCCCTCATTTGCATCCTTATCATGGCTTGTCACTATAAGGTATCATGAAATATTTAGCACTACTTGGCATATTCCCAAGGTCAGTCTGTCCTGCCTTTATCGAATTAGGCTAACATATCACATTGGGGGAATTTCGTTAAGTCACAATCGGGTTCTTGTATATCTTGAGGTCATGGGACATCTTATCAGAAAACACCAAAAACATTCATAAAATCTTATTTGCGAAAATCCAAAAACATTTTCAAAATCCTGTACAGCAAAAATCCATAAACATTCATAAAATTGTAAAGGAAAAATCCAAAACATCCAGAAAACATCAAAATCCCTAAAATGGTCGAACATCGAAAATTCCAAAAAACAATGTCTCTTTGTCAAACTACATTATCTCTGAACTTTAATGTAGGTAAGGCCATCATTGATGTGCCCCCAAGACACCCTAGGTCAGTCCTTAGCGATCCGTTGTAATTTGTTGTTCTCTCTCGTTTGTTCATATCTTTGTCTTGTAAATGGGTCGAGTCAGTCGAACTATGTGGTCTCTGCATGTATAACATAGGGAAGGCTAATCTTTGATCAACCCCTGAGGCCCCTAGGATAGGTCTTTAGGTTAGGTTCTTTCTTGTAACTCAAAAACCCTTGAAAATCCAAAAAAATCCAAATAGCTTTCAAAAACCCCAAAAAAATCCAAATATCTCAAAAATACAAAAAAAATTGAAAATTGAAAATCCAAAAGCAATAGAAAAATTTCAAAGAACCTAAACAGCCTCAAAACATTCAAAAAATCCCAAAAATAGCCTCAAAATATTTTCAAAATACCAAAAACAGCCTCAAAACATTTCAAAATACCAAAAACATTGAAATATTCGAGAAAATCCAAAACCCATCCATCCCATCTCACTTTTACCTGCAATAAACTTTCACCCATAATAAATGATCATCACCTTCACCCTTTGGCGAAACAAGTAGAAAGCAAACATAACAAGTTGCAAAGTACAAACTTAAAAGTCTAAATCATAAGTAAATGCATAAATGAAGTTTATAGCAATGAATCATCATAGCATCATTATCCCAACATCAGACAATCCTCTGATCAACATGTCCTAGGATGTATCCTTCCTGCAATGGACTTTAGAATCAAATATCACCTTAGGATAAACTTAAACAAGGTAGGAGCTACAAATAACACTCACTATTTTTCTTTGATCTTTTCTTATAATTTATCTTAATGACCCATTTCGAGGACCTCTCGATGATGTGTAAACAAAAAAATTTAGAGAGAAATGAATGGGGCATCAATCATTATCTTTTGTTTGTTGTGCTTGTGGATACTCTTGTAAAATAATCTTGGCCCATACTTGCTTAGTTGTGTGTAGGAAGGTTGTTTAAAGTATGTTGTTGACTATTGTGTATCCTTTGGTCCAATATGTTCTAAATTTCTAACTTGCATTCCAATGACGTTTCCATATGTCAAGGTGTGAACAAGAACTATCCTATCTATTTGTCGATTCAAAGTCCATTACACTAGATACAACATCGTCTTGGTTATCAATACCTTGATGCATTGTATCTATATGTTATATCAAACAATAAGGAATGACAGAAAATCCCAATCTTGAAGTGTGAGCATCCAACCTGCATTTCATCCTGCATTCTTTTGCATTATCTCGTCACCATCTCTAATAAAGTCTCAATGGATCCAGGACTTGTTGGATCTTTTGAAGCAATCATCATCAACAACGGTTATTCATTCTTTATTCTTCTATCTTCTCTCCATGCTAACATGGTATCATGATAGTCAAAAACATCATCAATACATCCATCTTGCATCCACAAAACCATTAGCATACATGCATCTCATAATCATCTCATAAATAATGAACATCCATTAGCATAATCGTCCACATATCATAATCATAACCATATCACATCATACATATTGCATTATCATTTCAGTTATGATGAATAATATAGATTTGTTATTCTAAACATCTTAAATCATTGCATATCATAAAAATTTGCATCCATACATCCATATGCATCATCATCATCATACCATGCATAGAAAATATACAAAAAGAAATGCATCCATAAAATTTGCATATCATAATCATTCATCCATATCATATCGTAAAAAGATAATGAAAAATAACATAGCATTGCATCCATCCATATCATGATCACCATATATCACATAGGCATAAAGTAAATGCATCCATATCATATCATCCATACATGAAATAAAATCAGCACATCATAAGCATGAATCATCTGCGTCTGTATCATATATATATCAAAAAATGTGTCATGGTACAAAATATGGATTAGTGTATGTACATCAATGATAAGTACAATATCCACAAGGCTATTAAAAAGGATTCCATGAATGTATATCAGTATAAAGAATGGGGAAAAATTAAAAAAAATCTATACATCAAGAAGCTAGCCCTGATGGCTACTATGCTCTCCAGCCTGCCGCTCAGGCTGATCCTCTACATGGGGATTCACATCACTGTGTTGTGAAAAATTAGGCTCACGAAGAGCCATTGGAACATCCCTATGATAATGTTTCCTATAATATGCAACCTTCATAACAACCTCTCTATACAACCTAGCCAAAATAGTTTGACCATGTGTGGTTGCTACCATCCCCTCAACTTGCTACCACCTCGCAACCTCTTGATCCCTCTCCTTGGTAAAAACCTAAACTCTATAAAGTTGCATCCCTCTTGGCTATCATCGCGACCACCTACTATCAAGCTTGGTCTTCCTTAGTGGTCACAACCAAAACCTGTTAGAGGGCCTAAGTTTGCTCACCTGTCAAAGCCTGCACTTGCTGCTGCAACTGTTGTATCTTTGCTACAACTGTTGTATCTAAGCATCTCATGGATCTGGTGGAGGTGGTGGTGGCATTGGCTATTACTGCACTACTAGAGGTTGTTGTCCAACTAGAGGAGCCCCTAGAACCTGTCCATCATGGCCATCCTAGCTGCCCTGTCCCCTACCCCTAACACCTCTGCCTCACGGCTTCCCTATGGGAGGAGCACTTGCTAGATCTATAAGTCAACTTAGAGGGACGAACCATGCATCATAAGCTAGAGTGGTTTGCGCTATGGGCTAACCCTAATCATATGCCTAAGGCTAGGCAACCAACTGGCGAAAAATCTCAATAGCCTCTGGTGCTGGAATTGTCAGTCCCCATGTCGGGACCTCTCTAGTTAATCTCACAAAAGTACCCTATAGACATCATCGGGCCTACCCTATACATCGCCAAACTATCTAGCCACTCTATCAGGAAGGTATCACTCGATCATGGTATGCTCTTGACCTTGCATATATTAGGTCTGTCGAGCAAAGAAAATTTGTTGTACATCAATGAACCAAGCTAACATTTGAAGCCATGGCTGCCAATAGAATGCGGTCATATCATCTATCACCCGTCTCCAATACGAGAGCCCAATCTATCATGTGTGCCTGAGTGTGATGACACCTCGATATCTCCATATGACGGGATCATCTGGCTCCACGTCTGCCATCTGTACAATCAGTTGAAGCACTGCAATGTGCTCCCATGCCCAGATATGAAGGAGAGTAACACCTAGATCGAGGGCTCTCCCATCACAGTAAAAAAAATCATGCAAATCATGGTACAAGGAGGCCAACATCACGGGGCCCCACGCAAAAAGAGTCCTCCGGTATAGCATCTGCTACCAAGCCAAACCCCATCCCAGAATAAAGAATAGGTTGCATCTATCTAGAGCCACCAAACCTAAAATGATGGCCACAACAATCAATCTGAAGGTCGGCACTTGACCTCTGTATACCTCTAGGTCACTCTATGAGGTGACCAATACAATCTGGTCCATATCCATCACCTCTAAGCAGGCATCAAATCTAGCATCAAGATCGTAGATCACACGATCAGAATGGATGGGCAACCATAATACCCACCACCTATCCTCCAAGGTAACTATCACCTCCATTGTCAGAAGGTGAAAGGACGAAGTCTCGCTATGCCATCTCTCTCACAGAGCTGTCATCATAGCCAAATGGGTCCTAATCACATGTGTGTATGTGATGTACCACAATCTAATCTCTCCCAAGTGCTCCTGACACAACACTAATAGATCACCCAATGTCTCAAGTATTGTTGGTCTGTGCTCCCTTTACATCAATGGTGGGAAGTCCTCCTACACCCATGAAGTTCACGGTGTCAAGAAACCATCAAAATTTGAAGTTATTTGGATTTTTTGGCTCAACAATCACAAATGTGTTTCTATTTACAAATGCGTCACTATATTCAAAATTCAAATAGCGATGCCTGATGCATTTCAAATTTCAAATTGACAAATGCGTCATGAAACAAGCTGGTGTCACAATTTAGAATTTGGCCTAACCTAACCCTAACTTTCAAATTGGCAAGTGCGTCATTAGATAAGCTTGGATCACCATTTAAATTTTGAAACCCTAATTTTAAATCAAAAGAAGTGTCACCATATACATGTGCATTGCTATATATGATTTGGGCATCACCGATTTAAGTTTGGGCATCACAATATAGCAACACTAGTAGAATTCAAATTCTAACACCTAATAAATGCATCAAAATTTCAAATTTCAAATCAGGTTTTGAATCACATACTGGTGGTCCTGCACCTAGAAGTTGTTGGGACTTGTGAACTTGATCAAAGATGCGTCGGGGAAGCTCATGACGTGCCATTTCGTCGACAGGTCAGAGCTCAAATTGCAAGAATTCTTTAAGTTAGAATGCTCAAATGAATTGAAAAAGACCCCTCTTAGCCTATTTAAGCTAGAAAATTAGGGTCTTTTGCCCTAATTTAACCTTTTTAATGGGGTTTATTATCATTTTCACCAATTTTTCCAATCTGGACCTAACTTTGCATCATTTTTGTGTTTTTGGCATTATTCTTGCATTTTGTAACCTTTCTCGACACTTGGGCCAGCTTTTAAACCTTTATTGAGAAATTAACCCAAAATTCAAAATTTGCACTCGATTTCTCAAGGGCGCAGGGAGTTAGTTTTATCCTTCCGTTGGGGCATCTAATTTTTTTTTAAATTTTTTTTTTTTGATTCGAGCAACATTTTTCCTTAAAATGTGTTATTCTTTGAACCGAAGCAACAGGTACCTCGTTCAAAGAGGGAAAAAATGTAGACAATGAAAAATGTCCTAATCGATTTCATACACTTAAATAAGATTTACTAACATCATTTCTTCTTTAACCCATCCTCTTCTCACTTAATTAATTTAATTATCCTACCTAATTAATTAATTGCGTCATTTTCATTTAATTAGCCTAATTAATTAAATTAGGTTAATTCATCTCTTTTTGCACTAACATTTCATCTCATTAAATTAAATAAATCAAAATATTTAATTTAATCTACTTTAAAGTCATCTTATTTAATTAAATAACCCTATCTTATTTAATTAAATATCATTTCACCCCTCCCCTATTTATTAAATCACCTAATTTAATAAATGTCTCTTAATTCTTCTAATTCCCTAATTACATAAATTAAACCTTGTTTAATTAGCAATTAAGCTGATTTCCTCTAATCCAAGGGAATATTCCCATGGAATATTCTTTATCCTTTTTGCACAATTAAAACTTTATTTTAAATTGTAAAATCCTTTTTTTCCTCACCCTAAAGGAATATTCTCTTTCCTCCAATCAACTCACTTAGCTTCAAATGCAAGTTAACCCTTTAACCTCTTTAGCAAGTTACCTTTGACCTGTGTGAGTAGGTCAAAAGTGTGTTTGTTTGAGGCAAGTGTGAGCCTTTGATTAACTTTCATTTTTCATTCTCATTTGTTGATGAGAATCCATGATCCACTGCCTCGTCCCCTTCATCTTGAACCGTTGATTAAGCTTTTTTGATCTCAACCATTCATTCCTCATTTGATCTCCTATAAATAGATCACTATTTGGAGACAAATGGATGCATGTTTTATTGCAAACTTGTTTTGTTAAATTTACTTAGATACTTGCTTATCTTTTGCTCACTTTTTTAGCTTGTTTTAGTTTATTTTCATTGCATATTAGCTTCAAGCTTTCATTAATGGCTTCCATGCATCCATCTTAGTTTGTAAATAAATTAGGGTTTTCATCTTTTAGCTTAGATTAACTTAGATTGGCTTATATTAGCTTAGCACTTGCATAATTAGATCATTTATAGCATAAAATCATGGTAACTTATCTTGCATCACATTCATTTTTACATAATTTAGGTTTTTCATACACCAAACACCATGGTTTCATCAATTCTCTTCCATAGAATCAATTGAGACAAGCTCACTATCACAGGATTGGGAAAGGGTCATCGGTCCACATTAACGCGACACCAATTTCACAACAAGATAAACTTTGAATGGATTAGAGTAGATGTTCTGATATCTTTCATATTTTAGTATGTTAGGTTTTTGATGAAATGTTTAGTTTTAATCTTGTTTGATCGATCTTGTTGATATTCGAGTATTGGTGACTCCATTATTCTTTAATTCTTCATGGATCAAGCATAATTCAACCCATACTAGTATCCTCACATCGACAGATGCTGACTGGGACTCATTTGATTGGTTGGGCAAATCAATCCAGTTTTCAAGAAAATGTGCAGGAACAAGTTTCAACCAAAGGGGTATCTAGATCCATAAAAATATCTATCAAGCCTGTACAGTGGGAATCATTTTCCAATAGTGGTGAATTAGTATAATTCTACTTTAGTAGAAGTTCTGAACTAGATTTTATGCCTCTCGGTCTACTATGCTCTTTTTGACTAGTTTCTGGATTTGAAACTACAAAATGCCACCTGTAGACCTTCTCCAAGCTTCTCCAAGGCTTGATGACAACTTTATGGATTTTTAGGACTTGAAAACTTTTCTCCACCTTTGCTTCTTTGAAAATCTACAATCTAGCCTTGCAAATCACACACAAGAAGAGGGAAAAATGTTGTGGGGGTTAGTGAATAGGGGTTTGCATTGGTCAAACCCCTTGTTGGTAATTAAACCTTGAAATCAAATCAAATACAAAAGGAGAATTATGAATGAACAAAAGATAATGTTGCAACTCACCAAACCCTAGCAATAAGGTGCTATAATGATGCTTGAAATGGCTACAATGGATGTGGTTCTTGACTCTAGTTTGAAGTAGATGAATCTTGCTTGGATCATGAACTCTACATCACAAATGTTAGCACAATAACAAAAAATGAAGAATACAATCTTTAGCATGATGATTGGCACTTGAAGAATGCTCTAAGATGCTTGATAATCTTCCCTTGAAATACCTTGAATGGTCTTGTGAATGCTCAAATTCTCTTGTGAACTCTCTTGAATGCTAGGTGTTGAATATGAGTGAAAGAACCTTGTATTTATACTTAATTATGAAAGAATTTCTGAAATTAAAACACTAAAAGCTGACATTAGATCTAGGTGAATAAAATTCTGCTAGAAATTTGAATTAAATTTGAATTTTGGTCACACATAACTCATTTTCCCAAGGTGGAAAATGAGTCCCATCACACATAATGTATGGGACCAAAGATGAAAAATGTTTGGAAATGTGTGAAACCTACATCGGGGCAAAAAAGACCTAGGTGGGATTCATTATCCCAAGGTGTTGAATGAGTCCTAGACACTAAATCTAGGCCATGCAATCTAGGAACACTTGAATTATGATTGATTATCGATTGGTGTTAGGATTATCCTTGAAAAGATGCAATAAATGAGGCATGTGGATGCAAAATAGGGCCAATTAAAGCATAAGAAATCCCAATTATTAATGACAAGCCTATAGGAATGTGAAAGTGTGTTACAACACTTTACAACACTCCAAATAAAGAAAGATTAAGGAAAAATGCTTAACTTATTTGATAAAACCCTAGAAAAGTGTGAAAATGTGTTACAACTCTTCATAACACTTTTGCAAGGCACAATTAAAATCCCATTAGTTCACAAGGGCCCAAGACCTAATTTGAATGTGTTATCCACATTGCAACACTAAATCAAGGAAAAATTAAGCCAAAATCACAAGGAGGGCCCAAACAAGCCATAAAAAGTAGAAGGGTTACTTTTTCAGTGACTCCATTTAGGCCCCACTTTAGTGAGAGGATGAACCTGCTTCAAATTCACACTAAAGTAGACAAACATGCATCAAGAGGGGTTACAATGTACCAATGCTAGCAAGACAAGATGGCAACAATCAAGATGGGTGATCAAGCCCCCAGGATCAAGATCCTAGAACAAACTGACATGAGCACAAAGGAACACACATGAGAATGATATAAAGAGCAACGACAAGGCCAAGCATACACTGCCAAAGACGAAAAAGAGAAAAGAGGGAGATAAAAAGAATAAGATCAAGCTTCAACTATTTTTCCATCCCGATGTGGATCAAATCTAGGTTGATTGTCTGGAAAACACATACTCACTCTGAGGCAATGGAACTTTTGGCTGCCCGTCAAATGAGAAGTACTAAAAGGTGAGAAACATACACTCATGGTAGGTATGCACACACACACATGAAAGTGGCTATGTGGAAAGTCATGCCTTGGATTGGGATTTTTTCTCAACCATGCCAAAGGTATACCTCTTGATAACATTAATAACGTGCCACACAAAAATGATTTTTGAGCTTCATGAGGTAGGAAAAGCTTTGTATGCTTGGAGATCATGAACAAATAGGATGGCACTATAGGCATGCAGGCTGTGATATACAAGGTGGCCATATAACAACAAATACAGCGTGCAAAGAATGTTTAAAGGATTCTTTCTTAGTTCACGAGGTCTTTAACTTAGGGAACATTGGGCCTAATGTCTCCAAGAGAGGACCAATCAAAGAATAGAGAATTCACAACTTAGGGGATGTAGTGCATCGTACCAAGCCACTAAGAGGAATGCAATATGCTAAGAGAGATCACACTCTTGAAGGACATTACACCCAATATCATCCACAAAGTGACAAAAACATTGTGTGAAGTAAGAAGGTTGCACTAAGAATCGTGAAAAAGGAAAATGCAAAAGAATAATGCTAATGTATGCCCCCACTTTAAATAAATTGCTAAACACCATACTATGAGCAATTTCTTTAAAGTAGCAAATAAAAAATGCTAACAAAAAAAAGAAGACATGAGAGCCAACTTGGAAATACCTATGCAAAGTCATATGTTTCTGAGTAAAGCTATGTCATGTGAGAGAAAAAGGAAACGAAAGGGGTTGCCTCCAAAATGAAAACACCTGACACATAAGGGATCTATGGATTTTGGGTTAGTATGTTCTTTGCTACAATGCTTTTAGAGAGCTTGGAACTGTCATCATCCCCCAAATACACATAGAACTAGAAGAATGACAAAAAGAGAGTGAAAACAAAGAAAAGCCTTTTGGGTCAACATGGAAGAGACATAAATTTTCGACCCTTGCCATCCCCAAAAGGAAAACACAAGAAAAAAGGGAAAATGAAAAGGAAAAAGAAAAAGAAATCCTTTTGGTTCAACATGGAAGAGACATAGGGTGTCTTGATGCCTTGTGTCATCCCCAAAAGGAGAACGCAAGACAAAAGAGAAAAAGAAAAAGAAAGCCTTTTGGGTCAACATGGAAGATACATAGGGTGTCTTGACACCTTGTGTCATCCCCAAAAGGAAAACACAATACAAAAGAGAAAAAGAAAGCCTTTTGGGTCAACATGGAAGAGACATAGGGTGTCATGACGCCTTGCGTCATCCCCAAAAGGAAAACATAAGATAAAAAGAAAAGGAGATGAACAACATAGAGAAGAATGAAGGTACAGATAGAGGAATGTCACGAAGAGAGAACATCAAATAGAGCATTATGGGGGCTCACATAATGCACATGCAATCACAGAAAATAAAATGAAAAATAAATAAAGAAAAAAGCTAATAAGGAAAATGCAACTCAACCTATGAGCAAGTCATCTACCTCCCAATCATGTTCATTGTATATCGAAGGCAAGCAAATAGCCAAAGGGACAATAGCAAGTGCCAAACTAGGGGAAGCACCAGGTTCAAAAATCTCTATAGGATATTTTTCATTTAAGCTCATGGAAGAGGAAAACAGTGTGTTTAGTTCATTATGCACCTCTTTGTCAATTTTAGCAACCTCGTCATCATCATCTAATTTAATCACAATAGGAGGTCGAAGGATAATGTCCATAGAAGAGTTCAACTCTTATTGTGGAGGTTGCATTGAATTTTCTTGTTTCGGTTGGGGAGGAGGGTCATCATGCATTGCTTCAGTCAAGTTCAAATCTTGATTTTCTTTGTTTAATTCTTCATGTAATTTGTGAGCAAGGACACAATGTCGATGCCTACACTCTTCAGCATCTTTGTTTCTTTTGGTTTTGTTCTTAAGTTGCATTTGTGTAGGAGCGGGTTGATCAACCATAGGTTTTTCTTCCCTAAGGGGAGGAACGAAAGGAACCACAGGAGGTTGTTCAACTACTTTCTCTTTGACTTTGTAGACTTTTTTTATTCTAGGAGGTGTCACGAGGTTGGCTTCATTGTCTCTTGGTTGTTTGTAGGATGTAGGTGAAGTTTTTTTTTTTCGGTTGGTCTTGATTGTTTGGTTCTTGTTTAGGTTCAAGCATGGTTTCATCAAGGATGGTAGGTTGAGATGTTGATGGAGACATGTTTCAGAGAGATAGGTTGGCTATCTTCTTTTCCTTGAACTTTTGATAGGACAAGAAAAATAAGTCTTCTCGAGGTTTTATAGGTTCCATGGGTTCGGGCCAAAAGGCCTCTAGGGAAAGTTTCCTTTGGAATACAAGGGGTTAAAGCCACTATGGTGGACAATGAATATTTCATTGTCAAAGGGAAACTTTAAACATTTATGCACAATCAAAGGGATGTATTTCATGGAGCAAAGCCATGGGTGGTCTAGCTTCACACAAAATTGGTTCGGCTGTTGGATGATGGAGAATGTGACATGTAATGTTTTTGGTCCTATATGTAATGGTAAGGTGATCGATCCTATCATAGGGCAAGCAAAACCACTATGTGTCTTGATCCATGCTTTCAGTTTACCATATTCATCTTGATAAAGTTCATGCAAATGTAAAAATTCCTCGGTGATCATGTTCTCTCCACAGATGACATCTATTAATATCCCATTGGTAGTCTTGTCATAAATACAACTGGCTATGTAAAGAGGACCATCAGAAAAATGTTTAAGTATATCCTTAGAGGAGAAAGCAATGTCAAGAGAATTCTTAGGTCGGCCCTTACGAGGGATGATGTCTATCATCCCTACCATTTCATCTATAGGATTGACATTGATAGCATTATTTATAATAGAATCATTGTTTTTCATCATCTGTATCAACAATCATCACATCATTCTTTGTAGTTTCACTTGCTTTGATAAATGAAAAATTATGTTTGGGCATTGGGTTTGTGAAAATTTGCAAGTTTTGGTTAGGAGGGGCAACAAACTTATTTCCTTGATCACTAACACCTCCAATGGATAGATGGTTGGAATCAATGAGGTCTTGCACAAGATGTTTAAGATTCTGGCAATGTTCTGTGTCATGTCTGTTTTCTTGATGATAGTGGCAATAAGCATTTGATTTAAGGCTTTGGGGTAAAGGATTATTAGGGCCGGTTGTTCTAACAAGAGGTAAGGTAATCATTTGTTGGTCTAGAAGTTGGGACATGGTATTATGAAGGGTATCGAGTAGGGGAGTGAATTATCCTTTTGGATCTCCATAATTAAAGGGTACCATGGCTTTGATAGTAGCTACTTGGTTATATACATTTTGAGTTGTTTGTTGAGGGGGATTGAATTGAAGGAACCCGTTATTTTGTTTTCTAAAAGGTTGGACATTGTTTTGGTTTGCGGGTTCAGATCTCTCATTTTGGATAGAAATGAACATTGTATCTCAACTACTAATCGAATTTTGATAATCATCAAGGGAAGTGCATAGGTGCATGAAGGATGGGAATTTCATCATAGTCAACTTATCTTGATTTTACTTTGCAAATTTTATATGAACATCTTTTGAAGGTGTGGGGGACCTTGACATCGATTTGGGAATAAAGCGATAGATAGCGTGAGATAAAATTAGTTATCTTTTCTTCTTTTTTCTTTCATCTAATCAAATAGGCCAAGTTCATCTTGGGAATCATATGCACTTGGAAATGGTTTACAAATGTCTCAACAAGTTCATTGAATGAATGAATTGAGTTGTTCGGTAAAGAAGAGAACCATTCTAAGGCAGTATCTTTCAAGGACCTAGGAATTTTTTTTCCAAAATTTTATCGTCAAGGGAAAAGTCACTACATAAGGAAATGTAGGCATTAACATGGTTAGAAGGATATTCCTTCCCTCCATGTTTCTCAAATATAGGCACCTCTACACCTTGTGGCATTGGTGTTCGTAATATCTCCAAGGACAATGGACTACTTTTGACAAAATATGTAGGTGGACCATTTTGATTCTGGTTTATGGTGGAAATTCGCTTTTGAAGGGATGACATGTTTTGGAAAAGTTGCATTATGAGAGGGTCATTGCTTGTGTTACGAGATGGGATTGAAAGTGGTGATGGAGTGTACGTGGTCATAGGACAAATGGATGGAATGCTTATAGGTGGTGTGATATAAGAGGGATTCGCTGCACAAGGGTCTCTCCTTTCTTGAGAGATCACCAAGGAACAAACTGCCCTTATACACCTTAAGACAATCAAAGTGATAAAGCACCATAGATATAGTTGTGTTTTCAAAGAAAGAGTCAGGGATCCTAAGAGAGGTGAATCAAAAGTATTCTGTCCTAGAAGAGGGAGCTCTCGGCTAGAAGATGTAAGTGTAGAACTAGGACACTAGTGTGGTGCGTTGTTGTCCAAATTTACGTTGGCGTCTCAGGTGACAGAGAACTTCAAGAACTCAATGGACAAAGAGTGATTCCACCCTCAGACCCATGAATGATACAAATAGAATTGCTAACTTAACTAGGAAACCAAACGTTGAAGGAAATATCACAATCCTTGGAGAGAGCTTACCTCTTTCTCAAATGTGCGGATCTTCACTCCAAGTTCCTTTATTGCAACCTACACACAAGAGATCAAGGAGGATGTTTGTTGGGTGGTTGTATGGGGGCCTGCCTCAATTAGACCCCACTTTGGTGTTCCCACCTCCACAGACAACCAAGTTAGAAAGGAATGCAAAGCATGTGGTGAAAGCAATGCTCACTCGAGGAGTAGAACCCGTACCATGATAAGCACGTGGTGAAAGGAAGACCCACTCGAGGAGTAGAACCTGCACCATGATAAAGTAAACAAATTCTTGTGGAAAGAAAGTAAGGAAAAGAGAGAGAGAGCTACCCATAGGAAAAATCCCTCTCCGGAGCATGCGGGCGCATCGCTGAGTGTTTTCTTGGGAGCTGCTGCTATTGGGGGGACCTTAGTTCCACATGGCTTTGCCTATGAATGCGCTCCTATCAAAGAAGAAACCTCAAAGCTATGGCTAAAGCAAAATAATAACTTGAGTGATGTCTTCCAATCTCCCAACCTCCAAATGAGAGATAAAGAGAGGTTATTAAGCTTGCAAGGGTGATAAAGAGCCATTACTTTTAGAATGTAACTGTTGGGATACGTGTCACAAGGGTTAGCTCTCTAGATTCCATGTTTCATACTTGAGAAACTGATAGGATGCTAGCATGCTACGTGGACATCTACACATTGCACAATCATCTAGAGTCTATATTCTCATAAAATGCTTTTGTCAGGCTTCTGCTGCTCGACCACTTGTCCTCTTGAAGTCAGAATAGTGACATTTCGACTAAGGGGGTTTTTCCATTAATATTTGGCATGTCATAAATGCTAGGCAAGAATGTGGAAATATGGGATTGCATCTAGGTGCAATTCTGCAATATTACATTTTTCCCCCACTTTAGTGGGCTTGATTTTGAAAACATTAGCCTCACTAAAGTAGAAAAGAAAAATTTCACCCAAATTCTTGAATTTTATAGATTTACGTGCCAACAAAGGGAGACCATAGCGGCTATCATAGTCAAACTAACCGGGATTGAGGATGCCCCCAACATCCAATCTCAACAAACATCTGAGTGGTCATGAATTTGTTGAATGTTTCATCCTGCAAAACTCAAATTTTAGGTCAACTTAAAAAAAAATAGAAGAAAGCTACCATGAAGAGAGGAATGATCAAGAAAAAATTCATTGATTCGAAAGAAAATGTGATCAAGAGATGACCTTATGCTCCCTCCTGAGTTTGCCCCTGGCTTCATGGGGTGAACTTAGGAGAAATTGAGGAGCCATGAGTCTTAAGGAAAATGGGCCCTTGGGGGCCTATATATACCTAGGTGGGCCCCTAGAAGGGTCATTTTCACTATTCACCACGAGAAAATTGTTGACTTTTGTGAGAGAAAAGTCAGCAAAATGCCTAGCAGGAGAGAGTATGAGGAGCCTAGGTTGGAACAGTTGCATCGGGATGTCGCCGAGGGGAACAAGGTGGACCAGGTAAGTCTCAAACTCTTGTTTTTAGTAATTTTTATGCATTTTTTTAATTTTCCAGCAACAAGGTGTGCAGGCATCTTTATTGTGCACCTGCGTCTCAATTCTGTGTTGTTGTCTATGAGTAGCGTTGTCGTCCCACTTCTGTGCTGCCATTTGAGACATGTGCTGGCATCTCTGAGGTGACCATGGTGGAGGGGATGTATGCACAGTGTGCAAACATCTGTGCGTCACGTATAAGTCAAAAAAAATTTGTTTTAATTTTGAATTTTGTACTAGCGTTTTGATTCAAGCCTTTTCGTGCTTTTGGCAGGAGTACCTAGAGATTCGAGAGCATCCAGAAGGGCGACCATTTCAACTAGTCCATGAGTAGAGGGATCGCTTCTCAACAAATGAGGTTACACTCATGGAGTGTGTCAGTCTCTAGCATGTTTTCACCATGCCAGAGATGAGGTACCACGAACGCATGCTTACGACCCTTATGGAAAGGTGGGATGCCACTACCTCATCTTTCCAACTACCAGTTGGGGAGATGATTACTCTTGAGGACATCTATCGAATCCTCAAACTAACCATCTATGGACAGTGGGTGGCCCTGGATGACACACGATCTACACGGGAGTGGGCGGAGGGCGTCTGCTACTGCACTGGGAGGAAGGATGGTGGTGATGACATGGGTCACATTTACACACATTGGTATGACCATGCGAGGACCATGACGCCACTAATCTATTGGGTTATGGTCATGACCATTGCATTTCGGATCACGATTGATGGGCGAGGCTCACACCTGCACGGGGCCTCATTCATACTATCAGAGAGATGGTAGAGCATAGGGCTATCTTTTCCTAGGGGCACAACATGTTAGCGCACCTCTACCAAGAGCTTGGTCAGTACGTGCACTACGAGTACCATAGCTTGATGGCGTGCACACTTTTTTAGGTGTGGGCCTTCGCCCACATCATGTGCACTTGGCCTATTAGCTACCCGCAGTTATGGCCTTACGGGGTCCCCTTGGCTCAATGGTTTGACATGATTGGCCAATGGAGATTCAAATATTTACAGTTTTGGCAATTGTAGCTTGAAACCCTTATGACAAATAGTGTCCAATGGAGACCCTATCAAATTTTTTGATTGGCCATAGGGATTACATTATTATGCCCTACTACTGGACTCGGGTCATGCGGTAGCATGGCCGACCGAAGACTATTCCACCAGATGTGCCCACCTACGTGAGGGCCCATAGGAGCACGGCGAGGTTGGGGATCGCCCTCGCCCGAGTATCACAGACATAGTACCATCTAACGATGATGAGCCTGATCATGATCTGCTACTATTAGTGGTGGGGGATAATGTTGGCGTCACTGCAAATTTTATGCGGTTGTGGGAGAGGCATCGGCTTGCTCTTGTGTTCGACGAGGGTGCCCCAAGAGGGGATCCTAGTCCATAGGGAGATCTACCAGCCCCACCATCGTAGAACAGAAGGAGAGGTTGGCAATAGGCCAGGGAGGAGGAGGAGGTGCCGCTAGTGAGGCTAAGGCAATGGAACAGATTGGATCCCCCATCAGCGACTCTAGTCTCATCGGTGCTACTGTCTTCTACTGCGACTGCATCACTTTTGACACTAGGAGCGGCCACGAGACCGGTGGCATAGGTTTGAGCACTGAACCTCATCCTGACCTGACATGGCAGTCAAGGGATCCAAGTACATATGATTTATTATTCCATGTTTTTTACTTTAGATCTGATGATATGTGTATCCTTATCTATATATACCATGTGATATTGATATCTCTTCCTTTCCTATGTTTGCAGAGGATGCACAGGGATGGACTGGGCTTATAGCTTAGTGCATATCAGAGGTGGCCCCTGCTGTACAAATTTGAGGGTCGGTCCTAAAGGCATTCCAGTCGGTGTCTATAGGGCATCATGCCCCTAGCTTCAAGCCAGTTGCATGTCTATGGACTGGCTATGAGGAGCGGGTTGCAGAGCTTATCCAGTTGACAGCAGAGTTGGCGAGTGTGCAAGGACAACGCGATCAGTTGTCGAGGGAGCTACAAACAATGTTTTCTGAGTGAGACATGGTGGTGTGGAGGGCTGATGCCACTGAGCAGGCACGTGACGCCCTTCAGAGCTGTCTCGATGACCTTGGTGGGCAGTCATCAGCTATGAGCTTGACAAAGGTTCAATGACTGCAGGACCAGCTACAATAGGCGGAGCTGACGATATCTTCCTTGCAGGGGGAGATCAGAGCGATTCAGATAGCCCTATCTGCATCGCACTCTCATCGTTCATGCTCGACGACTACCATCCAACCCTTCCTTAGCTTTTAGAGCATCCACTAGAGCCAGAGGGGTCTAGGAGTCATGCTCCTCAGTGATCATTTTTTGTGTACATCATTTTTGATATAGAGATACATACATGTTCATACATACTTGTAGATCCTTCTATATAGGAATATATTCAGTAGCCACTCATTTTTGTAGTAGTGGCCCGATACATGTATATGACATTGGATATGTACATTGCCTATATATATACATATATGGCTACATCGACTTTTGGTTCCATGATGTTGTATATCTGGATGTTTATGCTTTATATTTCTCTCATATTCATGCTATGGATGTAATATTTTCATGTGGATGTATGCTTCACATCATATGCTAATATGATTTAATTAAACACACATGCTTAATTTAAATTTAATAATGATCTGTTTAATACACACATGAGCGCACATGGTCACTCATAACACAAAGTTATCATAATGTGTTAATGAATAATGTCAACATATGTGATACTGCTACTCCTTCTTGTAGAGGGTGAGCACCAAATAGGTGACACATAGGAAATCACGCATAATAATGGAAAATATGCATAGCATTAATAGGTTCCTTCAAAGGTGTTCCATCCATAGATGTAAACCCATAGGCACCTGAGCTGTAAAAAGAGATCATGATGTAAGGGCCTAACTAGTTAGGATTGAACTTTCCTCTTTGGTCGGGTGGCGCGTTTACATTTCTCTAATTCTCATAAAGAACCAAATCTCCTATTTTAAAGGTTCGAGGGAGTACACATTGACTGTATTGTCTAGATAACCACTGATAATAAGCTTTAAGATGTTCGAGGGCTCGTAAACGACGCTCATTGAGCATCTCTAGCTAGTGTAGGTGGTTGACTCGATAGGTCTCATTATCAATTAGACCTTTCAGGGAGACTCGTAAAGATGGGATTTCCAATTCCAAAGGCATGATAGCTTTGGCACCATACACGAGCTTATAAGGCATTGTCCCTATAGCCATGCAGAAACTTGTGCAATAGGTCCATAGAGCATATGTCAATTGAATGTGCCAGTCTTTACCGTGTTTATTAACTGTCTTTCGAAGAATAAGCTCAAGAGTTTTATTTGATGCTTTTGCTTGACCATTAGATTGAGGATAATAGGGTGTGGAGAACCTGTGCTGGATATGTAATTTTTCAAGGAATTGCTTCACTTCTTTGTTCTTGAATGGCGTACCATTGTCAGAGACAAGTGTAGCGGGCAATCTGAATCGAGAAATCATGTTGCTCATAAGGAAGTTACAGATAACTTCAGGGTTTGTGGAGCGAAGCAAGATAGCCTTGACCCACTTTGTGAAGTAATATGTGGTGATAATGATGAAAGCATCTCCTTTGGAAGAGGGAGGAGATATCTTTCTGATAATGTCCAACCCCCATTTAGCAAATGGCCAAGGGGAAGTTTGGTTTTGTAACTCTTGGGCAGGCACATGAATGAGTCGGTTGTGTTGTTGGCATTGAGGGTATTTCTTAACAAAGTCAAAGGAATTTGATTCCATTGTTTTCCAATAGTATCCCATATGTATCAACCTCTGTGTTAGGGATTTACCACAAAAATGCCTGCCCCCAGAGCCTGCGTGGGCTTCCTTAAGGGCAAGGGATATTTTTGTTTTGGTAAGACATATAAGAAGCAAACCATTGTAGGATTTTCTATAAAGGATGTTTGATAAGATGACATAGTGATTTGAGAGTTTCTTCATGCAAGTGCGGTCATTTTTTGTCACATCATTGGGGAAGCTCCCAATTTTTAAGTAGTTATAGACATTAGCAAACCATTCTCTAGAGTCCACATGGGAACACATGGGGAACTCTACTTTAGGATCTTTGGAAATCATAGGGGTTTGTAGGATTTGGACCACAAAGTGGTACTCTTTAGTGTCTTCTTCGAAAGGTTCCAAGGAAGCGACACTTGACATGGTGTCAGCATGTCTATTTTCTCTTCTAGGGACATTGTCAATTGTGAAGGAAGAAAGTTGTTTGAGAAAAGACAAGGTAAGGTCTCAATATTGAGACAAGTTGCTTTGCTTGGCTTGATAGACTCCCATTATTTGATTTACTATAAGCTCATAATCACCTAGGATACAAAGGTGTTTCTTTTTAGTGCTATCGCAGCGCGTAAGCCAGCTATAAGGGCTTTGTACTTAGTGATATTATCAGTGCAAGGAAATTTCAATAGAAAATACAAGGGGAATGGTTTGCCTTCGGGATATATTAGGACCACTCCTTCTCTGGAACCCGTTTGACACCTCGATCCATCAAAGTACATTTTCCATTTGGGATCCTCATTGATCAAGAGAATGTTCTCATCATGAAACAGGTCTAAGTTGGGAAAGGAGCGAGATACAGGAGTGTCTACCAGCTGATCCGCAAGCGCTTGTCCCTTTATCAATTTTTGACTAACAAACTTTATTTCGAACTCAAAAAGCAACATAACCCATTTCACTAACCTTCCTGCTAGGTCGGTGCTAGAGAATAAATGCCTTAAAAGATCTGTTTTCACTATGACGTGCATTTCGACATGGAGGAGGTAATGCCTCAGCTTCTGTGTAGCAAAGATGAGAGTGAGGCATTGTCTTTCCATGGAGGAATAGCGGGTTTTATAATCAACCAGGATGCAGCTAATGTAGTAGACTGGTCTTTCTCTCCTAGAGTCATCATATTGGGCCAAAAGGGTTGCTAAAGCATATGGCAATGCGACCAGGTAGAGCAGAAAGGGTCTATCTTGCATAGCCGGCATTGATATAGGAGGGTTGGCTAAATAGGCTTTGATCAACTCAAAGGCCTTTTGACATCCCTCGTCCCATGTGAAGCGAACATCCTTTTCTAAAAAATGAGTGAAAGGAAGGGTGCGATCAACCAATTGAGATATGAATCTACGAATTGCTTGAACCTTTCCCTATAAATTCTGCAACTCAGTAATATTCCTGGATGGAGGTATGTTAACAATAGCATCAATATTTTTAGTGTCAACCTCAATCCCCCGATGATAGACTATGAACCCTTGAAGCTTGCCAGCGTCAATGCCAAAGACGCACTTAAGGGGATTTAATCTCATTTTGTAGAGTTGAAGTCTTTCAGAAATTAGACGAAGGTTCCTAGGATGATCTTGGCAAGTTACAGATTTGGCTCATCGACATAATCCTCTAGAATTTTTTGAATAAAGTCATGAAATATCAGGGTCATCACCTGTTGGTAAGTGGCTCCTGCATTCTTCAATCCAAAGGGCATGACCACATAACAAAAGGTACCTCATGGAGTAATGAAGGTTGTCTTATATTGATCATCCGAGTTAATATGGATCTGATTATAGTCCGTGAAGCCATCCATGAAGGAGAGTAATGCATGGCTTGCAGTCGAGTCAACAATCATGTCTATATTAGGCAACAAAAAATCATCTTTAAGGGAAGCCTTGTTAAGATCTCAGAAGTCGATGCAAATGTGAATGCGACCGTCAGGTTTACTAACTGTGACTATGTTTGAAATCCAAGGGGAATAATCGATGGGATGGATAAAGCCTGCTTTCAACAGTTTCTCTATGTCGGTCTTGACCATTAATGCCACTCTAGGATTGATTTTTTGGATCTTTTGCTTAACCGGTTTGGCATTAGGACATAGGATGATATTATGAACCACTATAGATTCATCAATACTTGGCATATCCTCATATGTCCAAGAAAATATATTAGGATGGGAACACAAAATATCAGAGTGTTCGTTTGCTTCTTCTGAAGAAAGTCACTTTCTGATTCTAATCACCATTTCAGGGGATACGGGGTCCATAGAGACCTTGACAGTATCCCCTTTTATGAGGGAACCCCGGTCTTCATGTTTAGGTGTTGGAACATCATCACTGGTGTGAGATAGAGGTCCCTCCTCATCAACATTTAGGACAGATTCCCCGAAATATGCTTGGCTATGCAAGCGATACGGGAAACATCTTTTGTGATGGTAAGTGGGGAGTGAGGAGTATGTGCCTAGAAATTCCTCTAATGCCTCATTAGAAGAGAAGATATCCAAAGGAATATTTTCAGCTTGCTCGTTTTCCTCTATTAACTCAGGGTGGATGAGGTTTAACGGTTTGGCCGAAATCATATTAACAATCCACTAAGGCCTTAGCTTAGATTGTTCGATGGAGCAACTTAGCCCCAAGTTATGTCGTCATGGTTTAAGATTGATGGGGACTTGAATTCCCTACTTGATACGTCCCAAGTCTTTCTACACATAGCCATATTGAGAAGCGAGCTCATATCTGAATCCATAGCGAGTTTGCAAAACTTTAGGGGGTGATGGATCCACATAGAGTGCTCTATTCCACCAATGAATGTCGAACATCTCTACGGGGGTACTTTCACCTCATTTTTTAGTTTCACAAATGTTAGCTTCTTTTGCAAAAGGTAGACCATTTTCCTCAGCGTGGGAAGAAGTGATTTCCTGAACAGGATTGCACTTCTTCTCTTCTACAGGAATATTGTCTACCTTTGTACTAAGGGCACGTGGAAAGTCTATGCAAGAGGGGTCTACCTTGTACTCCACAATGATGAATTTGGAAAAGTTCAAGGAACCCCAATCATCCCCTAAGAAGGCATTTGTTTGAGAGGACGATATGGGAGAATCAAGATCCTTCGCTTTTGGTGTTTCTTTAGTTTTGACACTCTCCTTGGGAACGATTTTCACAGAGGGTATCAATGAAGAACACGTCACAACATCGGCAGTCAAGGAAGGAATACAATTTTTGAGGGTAGACATGGTCAAAACGTGACCGGTAGCAGCCAGTTCACAGAGGCGAACGCCTTCTGGGTCTGCCTTGACCATGACTACCCCATAGTTTGCAACAAATTTCAAAGAACAATGTAAAGTAGAGGTTACCACACCCATAGCATGGATCTAAGGTCTCCCTAAAAGGAGATTGTAGGGTAAAGGTCTAGGCATCACATAAACCAACGTGGGTAAGGTAACGGGGCCTAGCTACAAAGGTAGTATTATCGTACCTAGAGTTGGGTGGCCATCGTTATCAAATCCACGAATGTACAAAGAGGAAGCTGCCAAGGAGGACGAATCAAATTTGATTTTAGGTAGTAGGTCCATACCATAAACATTGAGTGTCGATCCAGTATCAACAAGGTGCCTAATACTGATGTTATTAACATTAACTATGATCTTGCACGTCTAGAGGCAGGAGTTCTTGAGGGTGGAATGTAATATTCAGAAAATTCGCACGAATATGAGCCAACAATGCATTAACATCTTAAGCCTATTGGAGGTGGGCAAGAGAATCTTTTACAAGGCCTCCTAAAGCATCTCTTGATAAACCAGGGTGGTCTAAAGCAAATCCCAAAGCAAGATCTTAGTCGGAGTAACACGAAGCTACTTGACAAGATCATAATTGCCTAGTGCTTTGATTGCAGGTTTAGGTGTTGCAGGGAGGCTCGGTTGGGAAGGTGGTAAAGAAGTAGGTTGTTGATCCAAGTTATGCCTGTTACTCCTTGTGGGATATGTGTTCCCAATGGTGTTATAAGATGTGGAATCCGTAGCTTTCACGAACCTCAAATATAGGTCCAATGAATCACTATGACCTGGGATTTCACAGATGACAGGATCAGTGGGGGTCACATAGATGACACGTTTCCTAGGGCTCGGGGGAGCCACTTAGACTACCGCCACATTTACAAACCCATCATCCTTTTGAGAAGAGACTTGTTTGGGAGATTTATGGGTAGGGGGGAACGCCTCTAAGAAATCATCTAGGGAATCCTCCAACATATTAAAATATTCCTCAGAAAAGTCTTCATGACAAATGTGTAACATCATAAATAGACTTCTGGTGTTCACTTCAGCTTCACCAAAATGTGATATAAGAGGGATTTTCTACACACGGGTCTCTCCTTTCTCGAGAGATCACCAGGGAATGAATTTCCCTTATACACCTCAAGACAATCAAAATGATAAAGCACCAAAGATACAGTTGTGTATTCAAAGAAAGAGTCAGGGATCCTAAAAGAGGTGAATTAGAAGTATTATGTCCCAGAAGAGGGAGCTCTCGTCCAAAAGATGTAAGTGCAGAACTAGGATGCTAGTGCGGTGTGCTATTGTCCAAAAGTTGTGCTAGCGTCCCAAGTGACAGAGAACTTCAAGAACTCAATGGACAGAGAGTGATTCCACCCTCAGTCCCAGGAATGATACAAATAGAATTGCTAACTTAACCAAGAAACCAAACGTTGAAGGAAATATCACAATCCTTGGAGAGAGCTTACCTCTTTCTCAAATGCGCGGATCTTCACTCCAAGTTCCTTTTTTGCAACCTACACACAAGAGATCAAGGAGGATGTTTGTTGGGTGGCTGTATAGGGGCTTGCCTCAGTCAAACCCCGCTTTGGTGTTCCCACCTCCATGGACAACCAAGTTGGAAAGGAAAGCAAAGCATGTGGTGAAAGAAAAACTCACTCGAGGAGTAGAACTTGCACCATAATAAGCATGTGGTGAAAGCAAGACCCACTCGAGGAGTAGAACCCGCACCATGATAAAGTAAACAAATGCTTGTGGAAAGAAAGTAAGGAAAAGAGAGAGAGAGAGAGAGAGAGAGAGTTACCCATGGGAAAAATCCCTCTCCGGAGCACACGGACACACCGTTGAGTGCTTGTTTGGGAGTTGTTGCTACTGGGGGGACCTCAATCTAGCATGGCTTCGCCTATGAATGCACTGCTATCAAAGAAGAAACCTGAAAATTGTGGCTAAAGAAAAACAATAGCTTGAGTGATGCCTTCCAATCTTCCAACCTCCAAATGAGAGGTAAAAAGAGGTTATTAAGCTTGCATGGGCAGCAAAGAGTCGTTACTTTCGAAATGTAACCTCTAGGATACATGTCACAGGGGTTAGCTCTCCAAATTCCACATTTTAGACTTGAGAAACTGACAGGATGCTAGTGTGTCGCGTGGACGTCTGCGCGCCACAAAATTGTCTAGAGTCTATATTCTCAGAAAATGCTTTTGTCAAGCTTCTGTTGCTCAGCCACTTGTTGTCCTGAAGTCAGAATCGCGACATTCTGACTAATGGGGTTTTTCCATTAATATTTGGGGTGTCATAAATGCTAGGCAAGAATGTGGAAATATGGGATTGCCTCTAGGTGCAATTCTGCAATATTATAGGTGGTAAGGTAGGAAATTTAACTTATGATGCCACATAGGAACTAAGGATGCTAGCAGGAATACCTAGGGAAGGAATCACATTACTAACTTGTTGCATTGTTGTTGTGACTTGAGGGTTGGTGTAGGTAGGTATTGTGGAAATTGTTGTGAGAGGAGGAATTTGGGTTCCTCCTTGGCTTGTAACATTACTTGTTGGAAAAGGACAAGTGGTTGAGGGAAGATGTTTTCCAAAGACTTCAGTGATATTTTTCATAAGGAAAAGGCCATCGTCCCTTTCAAGCATGTGGTGAATGTTTTCTATAGTAGGAATTGCAGTGGTTGAAATGTTTTCAAGGCTTATTTGATGTTGTAAGTTTACTAGGTCCTCATGAATATGAATTATGTTTTCTTGTGGGATGTTTTCATTCCTTGGTTCAACTTGCATGCTACTTGGAGGCAAGGAGTTGCTAAGGGTGTTATCCATGCCTAGTGTACTATTGTCAATACTAGGAGTGGAAGCTCTAGATAACCCAAGATCCACAACAATTGTGCTATCGCAGGATGACATGGGTCTCAAACTTCTTCTCACTATAGTATTAGCAATAGGACACCAAACACTCATGCAAAGGCTATTAAATGTGGGGTGAATGCAAATACAATCTAAGCTAGTAAGAATGAAATGCTTATAACTAAAATTCTGGAAAGTGAAATAGAAATCTAGAAACAACAAACAGAAACTCAGAGAATGAATTGTAAATGCCATAAAATGCAATGAAAAGTATGCAAAGGGACTGATTCGCCCAAGGTGGCGAATGAGTTCAGGTACTAATTTTTTTGAAAATTTTCTGAATTTTTGAATTGAAATTTATACTTTTTATGTTTTTTGATGCAAATTTGAGATGCAAATGCAAAATTTTACTATTTTTTGATGAAATTAAATTAAAAAATGAAAGCTATATGAGCTTTCACTAATGCAAAAATTGAAACCCTAGAATGCAAAACCTAATGCAATGTCAATGCAAGCTAAATCTAGGATGTAAATGCACTCCAACTCAGAATAATGATGTCCTAAGTGTAGGCTCACCAAAATGGAACTTCTTAAAATAGGGTGTGTGTATTGATGATGTGGAACGATGGATTAGGATATAATGTATTCACACCAACTTTCAAAGAGACTCCACTCAAGGATAACCCTAGAGATCTCAATGCAAAGGTTATTGAAATCTTGCAATAGGGTTGTCCTAGAGACTGAATGATAGCTAATGAGGGGTTCACCACCAAGTGTAAACTTGGAAAAGACAATTAAATGGAAAATAGTGTGAAATGTAAACTAACTCTAAATGACCTAAGAAAGTGAACAAAATGCAACAAAAAGCTATGAAACTGAAAGTGTGCACTTGAAAGACTGAATAAGGAAAAATGGAGGTCTGGATCATTGAAAAATTTGTTGTTGATGCTTACTGGGACTCATTCGCCAAGTTCGGTGAATACTTCCCATTTTCGGGAAAATGTGCAAGAACAGGTTTCATCCAAAATGGTATCCAGATTTATAAAAATCTTTGTCAAGCCTATATAGTGGGACTCATTCGCCAATAGTGGTGAATCAATCCACTTCTACTTTTCTAGAAGTTATAAAATGGATTATGTGCCTCTCGGTCTACTCTAATCTTTTTGACTGGTTTCTGGATCCGAAACTGCAAAATGCCACCTGTAGACCTTCTCCAAGCTTCTCCAAGCTTCTCCAAGGCTTGATCACAACTTTAGGGATTTTGTGGACTTGAAATTTTTTCTCCACCTTTGCTTCTTGGAAAATCTACAACCTAGCCCTACAAATCACACACAAGAAGAGGTAAAAATGTTGTGGGGGTTAGTGAATATGGGTTTTCCTTGGTAAAAACCCTTTGTTGGTAATTAAACCTTGAAATGAAAGAAAATATAAAAGGATAATGATGAATGGACAAAAGATAATGTTGCAACTCACCAAACCCTAGCAATAAGGTGTTGTAGTGATGCTTGAAATGGTTGTAATGGATGTGGTTCTTGGCTCTACTTTGAAGGAGATGAATTTTACTTGAAACACTTGCTTGGATCATGAACTCTACATCACAAATGTTAGCACAATAACAAACATGAAGAATACAATATTTAGCATGATGATTGGAACTTGAAGAATGCTCTAAGATGCTTGATAATATTCCCTTGAAATGCCTTGAATGCTCTTGTGAATGCTCAAATGATCTTGTGAACTCTCTTGAATGCTAGGTGTTGAATATGAGTCAAAGAACCTTGTATTTATACTTAATTATGCAAGAATTCCCAAAATTATAAAACTACAAGCCAACATTAGATCTAGGAGAATAAAATCCCACAAAAAAATTGAATTTTGGTCACACAGGACTCATTCGCCCAAGGTGGTGAATGAGTTCCAACACACATAATGTATGGGACCAAAAATGAAAAATGCTTAGAAATGTGTGAAACCTATATCAAGGCCAAAAATACCTAGGTGGGACTCATTTTCCCAAGGTGATGAATGAGTCCCAAACACTAAATTTGGACCGCACAAGCCAGGAACACCTGAATTATGATTGGTTATTGATTGGTGTCGAAATTATCCTCAAAAAGATGCAACAAATGAGGCTTGTGGATGTAAAATAGGACCAATTAAAGCATAAGAAAGCCCAATTATTAATGAAAATCCTAGAGGAATGTGAAACTATGTTACAACACTTTACAACACTCCAAATAAGGAATGATTAAGGAAAAATTCTTAACTTATTTGATAAAACCCTAGAAAAGTGCGAGTGTGTTACAACTGTTCACAACATTTTTGCAAGGCACCATTAAAATACCATTAGTTCACAAGGGCCCAAGACCTAATGTGAATGCTTTATCCACATTGCAACACTAAATCAAGGAAAAATTAAGCCAAAATCACAAGGAGGGCCCAAACAAGTCAGAAAAAGTAGAAGGGTTACTTTTTCGGTGACTCCAATCCTATTGTGTCTTAGGATTTTGTTAATGGTTGGTAGAATAGGTGCTAAGGGTGTTTAGTTTGGAATTAAATATCACTAAAGAGATGGTTGGTAGCATTATGATATTTTCCATTGATGCTAGAAAGGTTTACAAGGATATGAAAGAGTCTAATGCTGCTATGGTGACGTTCTTCAAGAGGAAGAAAAGGGCCCAGTTGTAGAAGCTAAAATGTGGTAGCTTTGATCATAATACCATCAAACCCATTTGGGTGGACCTTCTCATGGAGATTATGAGGTATTTTACCATTCATGATAGATTTTCATCCCTCTTTGGTTACCATTTTGTGTTACTGAATCATTTCAAGCATAAAAGAGGGTTTATTTTCCATATAACTTGTTTGCTTCTTTAGAGAATGGGGTTAAGGATTTTAAGAGGAACCCTAAGAATCCAATTTTGCATAAGGGTTTAATCCTTTTGGTTATGGAGTACACTAAATCTTTCTCTATCTTGGAGGAACCTAAGAAAATTGCTAAAAGTCGTTTGAAGCATGAGCAATCAGGTTATGATGGGTAATGATTCTGAGGAAGCTGAAGGGGATGATGAGGGGTCAGATGGTTTTATGGAGGTTCTCTTAGAGCCCCCTGATGACTTCAAACCTAATCTGAGAAAGAAGGTGAAAAAGACTCTGCAGCCCACTTCGTCTAGGGGTACCAAACTGGAAGTGAGGAGGATGAGTCCCCTGTTGTTTCTTCAAAGGTTAAGAAGGTGAAGAAGGGGAAATGTGTCCCAACCCCTATTCTAGAGGAGAGAAAGAAGTTGATGGAAACTTGGGTAAGGATCATTCTACTGCTAGGAAGAAGTTGTCACTAGATGTTGAAGATGAAGTTTGTGATGAGGTTGAAGCCCCTATTTTGGAGTGGAAAAGGAAGACCCTTCTAAAATGTGTTTAAATTTTGAAGAAGGTTAAGGGTAAGGATCAATCTACTAGCAGGAAGAATCGATCTCTGGAGGATGATGCTAGTGGATACTTGGATGGGATGTGGTTAGTGGAGATTTTGAGTGGAGAGAAATAGTTTTATGTTATTAAAGGTTTGGAGGTGGATAAGGAGTTGGGAAATTTTGATGTTCCTATTGTTATTGCTAAGGTGGAGACTCCTAAGCAGAAAATCAAAGTCCTTGATGGTGATTATGCTCCCATAAAAGGTAAAGTGGTTTTTCAGGATGATCAAGAGACCTAGGTTGACCCTGGGGATGACTTGGTTGATGAGAGGTATTATTTTAATTGCAATCCTAAAGAGTTATATAATGTCTTGGGTATGGCGAAGGACGATTCAATTATTTTTTTAGAATCTTTAAATGGTTGTTCAGTGAGTTGAATATTACCAATGTTAAGGTTTGGTCCTTGATCAAAAATGTCGAGGTTAACACTAATCCATGTGACTCTTCAATTTTGGCCTAGGTTAATCAATTGATTGATATCTTGAAGTTGTTTATTGATGAAATGCTTAAAATGAAGGACTTTGAGTATAGAGTTTCTTCCCTAGAAGAAAGGATGGCCAAAG
This sequence comes from Sequoia sempervirens, assembly GCA_007258455.2. Classification (NCBI taxonomy): domain Eukaryota; kingdom Viridiplantae; phylum Streptophyta; class Pinopsida; order Cupressales; family Cupressaceae; genus Sequoia; species Sequoia sempervirens. The sequence continues at coordinate 284,199,253 of VDFB02000013.1, forward strand.
CTATAAAAATCTTGATATTGTGGTCAAAGTTAGCCATTTTGCTCTCTATAATAATTTCAAGGGTCTTCAATTTCTTAATGAAAAGGCTCAGATGTGGAAAGGTGAGTCTTCTAATGTGATGAAGGAAGTGGTTGTTATGGTTGAATTCTCTAAAGACAAGAAGGGTGGGGAGAATGTTGAGGGCCCCTACATTTGAACCCATAGCAAGACTAAAATGAACTTGGGGATTACTGATAGTGTGATTGTCAAGGTGGTGGAAATGCACAAGAAGATTATTGCTCATGATCTTGAAGCGGCTAATATTCTAAAAAGTCTTTAGTTGTTTGTTGGTTCGGTCCATTTTTGCTTTTTTTTTGGTGGTTTTTTGTTGATGGTTGGTTTCTTGTTATGTTTTTGATTATTCTTAAAAGCAACGGTCTTTTTTGTACAAGGTCTTAGGACCCCTTCAAAACCTACTTTTCTATAATAAAATATAAAATCTAGATTGAAATTATTCTAAATTCAAGTACTATTAGCACTTAGGAATAAAAATATCAACTAAGAGAGGAGATAAACAATAAAAAGAGCAATGTCACCTAAAGAGCTTGAATTTTCTAGTAAAGACATGATTTGTTGCTGCAAATTATTATCTCTACTCCACAAATATTTGTACACAAGGAAAATTCTATTCACATTTAAACAATAGGATTGTAAAATCTTCACAAAAATGAGCATGGATGTTGTTGGCTCTTCTTGAGAGAGAGATATATATAGTGTCTCAAGAATTTCTTAGAGAATGGTAGATGAATTTCTCTTTTTTTTCCAAATTAGCAACAATAGAAGGTTGGTTGACTGCCCAAGCATTTTGCAGAGATGTTACCTTTTGGACTACCAATGATGGTAGGGAAAGAGTAACATTCAAATGGCTACTAGAGAATCACAAATTTTTATGAGATGCTAACATGTCACACACACATCTATGCAATGCATCCCATATGAGAAAATTCAAATTCAAAAATCTATTTCTAAAATATAACCGAATTGGAAATAAATTTTTGGAGACTCCATGGGTCCAAAATCTATTTCCAATTTGGTTATATATCCAAGTGAAATTTGAAAATTCCTGACTATTGATCCATTGAAATAATTTCTAACCATTGATTCAATAGGGAAGATTTCTAATTGTTTGTCCATTGGAGTTACTCATTGAGTAAAACATGTCCATGTTGAAGGAATGTAGTTCTCTGGAGAGTTGGATTGTAAATTTTAGAGCCAAAACTTATCAAAACCAACTCTAAATAAATTTTCATCCATTGGAGAAAATGATAGGTTAGTGAATCGAATCTATACCAATTGAATCTCACCATGTGTCTACACTAGAGATGGAAATATTTAGATTATTAATTTTTTAATTATAAATCCAAAATAGAAAAAACTTAGACTCTAAGAGATTTCAAAACCATTTGGGTAAATTTTTCAGAAGAAATTATCAAATTATACTTTGGGAAGTTTGAGAAGATTAAGTGATCTAAAGCAACTAGATACCACCACATGTTCAAAGTAAGTCAACCAAACTAATTCAAGTGTATTCTTTGGAGGGCTCAAGGTACTCAAATATTTAGATCTTTTGAAGCTAGTTTCTTTTCAATTTTCTTAAGTTTGTTTCAAAAAAGTCCAAGCCCTACATTTGGACTTTCTTAGTTGAAGGATCCCAACCATTGAGTTTTTAAAGTATTCATGACAATGGCAATTGTCAAATCTAAATTATAGCCATAGGTTTCCACATGTCATTGTGTATCCTTGTAGAGCTACAAATAATTTTTTTTCCAATAGAGAAAGAGTGTAATCAAATAGAATGTTAAGAAGCTAGGTGTAACCCTCAATTTGTTTGTAGAGATTAACTCCCCAAACTTGAATTTAAATTAATTTAAACAATAGGATTTTTACATTTGAAAGATCCTTCAAAGCATAATCCATTCTTAGAGGATATGAAGGATAGATCTAAACCCTATGGAACCAAAATGGACCTTAATTAGGTTGATAATCCTTATAAATATAGAATCAAGATATAAATATGAGGTAAGTTTTACTACAATTACATATAGGATCCTCAATGAAAGTACTCAAGATGGTACCATTGTCTTATGAGGCCTAGTAGCCCCTTTCTATTCGTAAATGGGGTATGATCAATATTTCATTGTTGTCTAAAGTAGAGTTTGGTTACTTAGAAAACCAAGTACCAAATGAACCCAAAGGTTAAACTAGGAAATTTTCATATAGAAGTAATTGTGTAAATTATACTTTTGTTTATCTATTAAATAAAAAATAAAAAAATACTTAAGCTTTGATAAGCCATTTAGAGTCTTACAGCATCAATAATTGAGTTTAATGATGCCATTTTTTACCACCCCATCTCTTCAAGGAACAAAATTGGATGGATAAAATTTATTCATTACTTTTTATGAAGATCACATTTGATTTATGCATTCTCTCAAACAAGTAAATTGTATACTAAATACTTCAACATATGATGTACATGTTTAATAAGGTAGTGCATTGTAGCCAAATATCAATATTTAAATTAGATATCTCTATATAATTGTTAGGTAGGAAAAGAGATTAAAACACTCTAGCTATTACAAATATTATGCACTATCATATAAAACAAGAAAATACAATCAATGCACACTTATTTTGATGTGATTGTGAGTATTAAGGTTATGGACAAATTTATAAAATTAATAGCAAAACATTTAAAAAACTCTTTATATTTAAATTATATTTATGTAAGTTGTAGTTTAACATTAGTTTTTAAAATAATTTATATTTTATCTTACATTGTAATCATCTTTTTAAAGTAGAAGGATAATGTATTTTTTTATGATGAACAATGCACTTCTATTATATAATATAAAATTATAATACATAATTCACATAAAATATAGGTGAAATGGAATCACACCCTAAGAACTAATACCAAAATTTAAAAAATAAAGATTACATTGGTAAGCAATAATAACTATACTTGTAGGAGGATTCAAGGGGTTCATTATTAGGTAGTTTTCCCAAACCATCTGGATGATCTTAAGCATTAGCAATGGGATCCTAGCATGTGTTGAATGTACTCATTATATTTTCTACTTTTGGATCACCAAGATTTGTGTGCATATGTGAAATAATAAGTCCCAACCAAGGGAGCATACTCTCTTCATGCCAACTAGGGAGACCACAATTACATTGAGAAGGAAAGGATTTCCCACATGGTGGGGCTTTCCCAAATTTGCAATCAACTTGAATCCTAAAGGGGTTCCAGGCCTAATGGTCAGATTCAAGGAGAGATTTGGCCAATGAACAGAAGATTGAATTTAAATCCTTTCTCCCCTACACTTCGGGCTCTGTGAAACTCGAGAGGGTTATTCTGATAGTGTGCATATAGATACTTGTGTGCTATAGTATCCAGAACACTATTAAACAGATAATTCTCCTTCAAATGTTAAATGGACATGCTACCCTAAAGGTTTGGCTGACCTTCATGGTAATGCTTGATTTAAACATGAGAGATGTAATACATTATGTTCAACACACGTTCATACTAAGATAGATAAGTAAAGTTGATTTAAATTGTAGCTTCTCACAAATAATCTTAGGAAACTGCAACATTAAAATACCAGTGCCATATTCTAGGGTGTAATCACCTAAACCATGTAATTTAAAATACATCACAACATTTACTTTGTCAAAACTATGCTTACCAAATGATGCATTACATCATTGATACCAAAAACTTAACTAGTCATACTTAATGATCCCAACACACAATTGCATAAACCTTTGTTTATGTTAATACAATTTAATAGACACAAAATAGACACTCAAGGAAAGACAAGAGGACAAACAATACAAATCTTTGATTATTCATACAATATGCAATGTGGAGACAACCAATTTAGAATATACTATCAATTACACCCAAATATGACAATGTTGTGAATGAATTCTTTATTACATGACTCAAAACTACTCCAAAAATTGAAACCAACACTTATTTATTTTCAAACCCTGTTACAAAAGAGCATTCCTATGAGACCAAACAGTGAACAACTCTCAAAATATGAAGCAGAAAAATACATTTAAGGGAAAAAGAAAGAATCCCCAATGCACATCCTTGTTGACAACTGGCATCATTTTGATCCTTTGATCAATAACTGCTTCATCTTGAAGAAAATCCCTATCTGCACTTTGTTTTCCCACCTCTTGCTTGCCCCTACATTTTATTTCCCTGCAATTGAATTTTTTTTTTTTTTCGTGAAGAGCTATCATTCACTTCCATTGGTTGTAGGAAAACCCACTTTGTTCCTCTACTTTTACCCTATAGTTGAAAATATATTGCTTGTGAAAAACTTCACTCTCTCCTTTATCTAGTTGTGCATTCACCATTTTATTTTACATTTTACTACATCAAGAAGTTTTTCATTTTTACATCTAGAGGCTTTAATTTTTCTTTCCATCCCATGTATTCTTCTTTTAATTATCTTCACCCTCAAAAAGAATTCATGAAATAGTGCCAAGATTAATTCTCCAAGCCTACCATCGTCCTACACAAGCATTTTTGGATAACATCGCACAAGCATTGCATATCATGAATGCAAGGAGAAAATGAAGACATAAACTAGCAAAGTGTGACAGAGAAAAAGTATCATCGCCAATACAATGTGGAGAGAAGATTGCAAATCAACAATATGTGACAAGGAGAATGTGTTATCACTCATCGCTGATGTGATGAGGAAAAGAGACTGTAAACCAGCGATGGTCTCATGTGAATGATTAAAAACATTTGAAATTGTACTTTATGTTTTTGAAATAAAAAGCAGCAAAACAAGGGTGTTGACCCATAAGTACAAGGCAACAAAGGCCATCCAGCGAAAGCACACTAACAACATAGTGACAGCAGAGAGAAAGCCATCACCCACAACACATCATCAAAAAACAAAAAGTAACAGTAAACGTAGGATAACAAAGTTCTTCATGCAAGCATGAAACCAACCAAATAAGTCCAAAGACCACCATGGGTCCAACAAGTTCAACAACTAGACCTAGAAATAAACAAGAACAAATAGGCCCAGCGGCCTAATTCTTTTCCTTCCTACCAAGCATATCTTGAATAGTTGTCGCCCAATCCGCCATGAGGAACTTGAGCAGCTCCTTGAAAACAGCATCATCTTCAGCACCATCCACGGACTTGTCCTTCTGCAGCAAGCAAAGACTGGTGGCTGACCTGTGCATGACCCTTAGGGAAAATTGAGACACCTCCTGGAACTTCTTTCCCAACCTCTCCAATCTCCCCTTCAGCTTGCCAACTTCTTCCCAAGCCTGATCTTTTTCCTTGTGATCTTCCTGCAAGGGGGCTTTTCCTTTAACCGCATCAGAGGACCGGGGGTAATTTCCAACACATTATCACCAGAAGGGCCCTTCTTCAAAATTTCTGACACATGGGACGCGCTATTCACCGACACCGACTGGCCTTCCCCACCCGTCACCATTTCCTCGTGACTTTCACTGTCACTCTCAAGATCCTTGTTCGAATCAGAGGCTTCCTTAAGGTTTCCCACCTTGTCTTGCTTAAGAACCAGTCTATGAGATCGACGAGGGGTGTTAGCCTCTTCAGTGATCTCAATGTCAGAATCAATTTGATGGAAGACTTTAGCTTTCTTAGAGGCTTTAGCCTTAGGGCGCGGGGTAGGGGCAAGCCACTTTCTTTCCCTACCCGTATCCCCTAGGCCCGTACCAGGGGAAGTGCCATGGGGATGGGCTTTCAAGGCAGGATTCTTGAGGCATTTTTTCTTACTTGAGCCCAGCGTGTCTTCACATTTTCATAATGTTTAAAATATTCAAAAATATTTTAAACATAAGCATTTGAAACTTTAGAAAAAATGCAAATTTTAATTACACCTGTAGGCCAAATGGAGAAATTTCACTGCGCACAAACAATGACCTCTGGAGTCGAGATTTTTTGTGTGAGGCCACGATCAATTATTTAGAACATGGGTTTTAAATCAAATCTTTCCCTACCATCAAAAATTAGGTACCTCCTTGTAAACTAACCCCCGAGACATGTTCGCCGCAATCAAAATACATTAAAATAATGCATCATATGACCTCCATTTTTTACGAAATCAGAATTGAAGATGTTTTAGACCAAAAAAAGAAATGAGTTGCCTTTAGAATTTTGAAATTTGAAACTTTTCAGAACACCAATTTTGGCCCTGTTGTAGTTAGAAAAGGATTAATTAACCCCATCAAAACTCATCCAAAAGTTGTGAAACTGAATAGGAACACTACCATATGTACCAAAAAACATTCTACCAATGGGATTTGCAAATTTCGAAGGTGACATCAGTGACTTTTTCTGGGGATATTTTTTCCTTAGTGAATAGAGCGAGATCACAAAATATTTTGGAAGAGCAGATTGAGTGCCAAAACCATTGGGCAACTAAGTATTTATTTAATTTTTCAAACCTCATTGGTGGCCCCAAACCACCAAATGGAAAAGGGAAGCCAATTCTTACCCCTGTCAAACACCAATTTGTTAAAAGACTAGTTGATCTCCCTCAATCCATACTTGCCTCTGTCACACCACAACAACATGAGTAACTTCATTTTTGCAAAAACAAGTGTCAAGCTACCTTTGAACAAGTGAGAAATTGCTCCATATTTAGTTTTACTATCACATGGCAACCAAATCACATAGGCCACATCACTACTACTCATTTCATTTTTTGATTTTTTGGCAAGTGACAAAATATGAGCATGATGATCAAGACTATATGAAGATACAATCTTATCACATTTACTAACCCCCTCATAATGATTAGGCTCAAAAAAGATATGCCTCAAAAATAGTGTGCAATCCTCCTGTGTATTGAGCAAAGAATGCTCACACATTTGTAACTCCTCCAACTGAATTGCATCACAGGAAAGTTTATCATCATCCCAACAACACAACCCATTCATATTACCATATGTCTCAAGGTTCTAAAAACAAGACTTATCAACATCCTCAAGTCCATTGTCCACATTCAAGTCATAGCATTTAGAAAAGATGTCAGCATCCCAAACAATGTCTTCCACTTTAGATTCATAAACAAGATTGTCAACATTTATCATTTTATCACACAAAAAAACTTCAAGTGCAGGTTCATATGAATCAGAATCTTTTTTTACCAGAAATCCCTCATAGTGAGTGTTCAAAACACATTCACCATTGCAAGGAGTATCATATTCAACATCACCTCTTGTTGCATCAACATGACAATCTAAAGCATACTACTCATGAGGGAAACTATGAGTTTTAGATCCAGGAAAAAGATCCTCATATGCATTCGTGTGATTGACACAATCACATTCTTCAAGTGCAAACTCATTACAAAAATTGTCATTAGTTGCACCAATGTCTATCTCTACATTTCCACTTTCATGTGCAACTACATTTGTGCTATCATTATGTAAACATTCAGTGATAACTTCAAAACCAACAAAAGGAGTAGAAGAAGGCAAAGCATCAAACAAAAAAGGAGTTCCTTGTTCATAACTTACATTACCAACATATGCATGCTCCTCATAATCAACTATCTGAATTGATTCATCCAATGAATCTCTTGCTTACATATCTCCTTCTTTTTTCATACTACTGTAACAATCATCAGGGTCACATTCTTCACTATCAAACTAAAAATCATCATTTGTTTCTTCATTGCAGTTGATTGTGAATGATCTCTCCAACTGAAATTCATTGCACGCTTTGTCATTTGCATCTGATACACCACCACTTTCAAGAATATTCCTTAAATCAGCAAAATCCTTTGTTTCATCATCATGAAATATTGTATCAATGCTACACTCAACGCTTGTAGAAGAGGCAAGACCAAGCGCACCATGACATTGTTGATCACATATCTCCTCTTCAAAAAGTTTGTTTAATTCATAACCACTATCTTGTTCTTGTAAGGTTTCAAAAAGGTTATCATCATTTTCTTTGTTGAAACACTTTCCACTCAAAAAGATTAATTCGTCTTCCTTCTCTTGAAAATATTCATAGTTACTAAGGTTGCAAGCAGAATTGCAATCATCACAGTGACTAGGATAAGCATGCTTCTCATCTAGTTGTATATTTACATCCATAATATTGCAGCTATCACCATGAAGACATGAAACTTCAGAATGAACATAATCTTCAATTGTATACTGAAAGTCCATAAAGGAGAAAATACTTTTAGTATCATCTGCATCATTGTAGCCTTCTTTTGATACAAAAAATTGACTCTCCACTTCTTTATTCTCAAAACAAATGGAAGAAGTCTCACACACTTCATCCATTTCATCATGATTATTATGGCTGCAATCTTCATCTAGATAGATTTCCTTCATGGGCTGATTTGAAACAAAATTCTCACCACTAAATAATGCATTACCATTTTCTTCTACTATACTATCTAGATTTATTTGATTAATTCTAGAAAAGGTACCATCACATAGGCTAGTCAGGAGATTACTTCCATATTTATCTAGCATTTCCTCAATCACTGAAATCCATTGATATATGCATTTAAGGCTAAGGGGCTTCAAGTGAACTAGCATGGTACGCAGACCTGGTGCACAATTCTCATAGAATAAATCAATGCAAAATGATTCATCGGGTCTTTCTGATTTTGGTTTATCAAACAGAAATTTCATGAATCTATCATGAAAGTCATAGGGGGATTCATTCTCAAATATTTCTACATCACACAATGCCTCAATATATGACACAAGTTCAACCTTATTTTCAGATTTCTCTTCAAATTCTTCTTGGGTATGTATATTTCTCTTGTTAGATGAGCATTCATTATTCACTTTACCAAATTGATCCATGAACAATATCTCAAGCTCTCACCATGAACATATGGAATGCATTGGAAAACTAGAAAACCAACATTCAACAATACCTTCTAAATTTCTTACAAAAAACCTCATGATAGCATCCTCTTCTTCAATTTGACAATCTTCCATCAAATCAAGAAAACCCTGTACATGTTGTGATGCTAACTTTTCAAGATCTCCTCTAAACTTGGGAAAATATTCATTAATTCTTCTTGGGACAGAATGTGGGTAACCTTTGGATTTTAATCCAAAGGGTTATATCTCTCACTAGTGAACATCTTCCTTTGAGGACATGAATGTGTTTTAGGCATGACGTTATATCTTGTAGAGGGAGAACTAGGATAGTAATACATATTTTCAAATAAAATTTATTCCCTCTACAACTCTTCAAATATCTCTTTCAAAATATCTTGTTTTCTAATTTCCCTTTCTACTAATACCTCAGAGTACTGGATAATGGATAGTATTAACTAGAACATTTGTTGAAAACCTTCATACAAAAATATTACAATAGAAAAATACCTGAGAACTGCTGCAACCAACTCTTCTGATGATGGAGAAAATTATGTAGAGTCGCCACCTCTTTGAAAGAGGAAAAGATCTTCAAGTAGCAGAAAGCTTCTTCCAAGATCTAGGTATTTCTAAGTTCTCTCCACCAGTAGAGGACCAAATTTCAAGAATACACCATAAATGTTGCAGCAATCTCTTTCAAGTATGCAAGTCCTTGGATCATCTAACCCAAAACTACAGATCAACAAATTGATTGACTCTTTTCAAATGGATAATCCTGGAGCTTCCCCAATAGAGTCGCCAATTTGTTGGTTGTGTGACTCAGATGGGGAGTGCAAATACTGAATTATGAATCCCTAGTTACACTCTGACTTGAAACTTCATGACTCTTTAAGGTAGGGTGATCTTCTATCAAACTTTTCTCAATTTCTTCCCCAGTAGAGTCACCAATCTACTGGGTCCCAAATCTGCAATGAACTTGAATCCTAAAGGTACATTAGGCCTAATGGTCAGATTCAAGGAGAGATTTACCAATGAACGAAAGATTGAATTTAAATCCTTTCCCCTGCACTTTGGGCTTTGTGAAACCCGGGAGGGTGATCCTGATAGTGTGCCTACAAATACTTGTGTGCTAAAGTATCCAGAACACTATTAAACAGATAATTCTCCTTCAAATGTTAAATGGACATGCTACCCTAAAGGTTTGGTTGACCTTCATGGTAATGGCTGATTTAAACATGAGAGAAGTAATACATAAAGTTCAACACACATTCATACTGAGATAGATAAGTAAAGTTGATTTAAATTGTAGCTGCTCACAAACAATCTCAGGTAACTGAAACATTAAAAGACCAGTGCCATATTCCAGGGTGGAGTCACCTATACCATGTAATTTAAAATACATCAAAACATTTACTTTGTCAAAACTATGATTACCAAATGATGCATTACATCATTGATACCAAAAACTTAACTAGTCATACTTAATGATCCCATCACATAGTTGCATTATAAATCTATGTTTATGTTAATACAATTTAATCCATTCTTTGAATGAAAGTAATAACACAAAATAGACACTCAAGGAAAGACAAGAAGACAAATAATAGCAATCTTTGATTATTCATATTCATAATTCATACAATATGCACTATGGAGACAACCAATTTAGAATATACTGTCAATTACATCCACATACAACAATGTTGTGAATGAATTCTTCATTACATGACTCAAAACTATTCCAGAAACTTCAACCAACACTTTTTTATTTTCAGACCCTGTTACAAAAGAGTATTCCCATGAGACCAAATAGTGAACAACTCTCAAAATATGAAGCAGAAAAAAAAAAAACAAAGAATCCCCAAATGCACATCCATGTTGACAACTAGCATCATTATGATCCTCTGATTAATAACCACTTCAACTTGAAGAAAAGCCTTATTTGCACTTTTTTTTCCCACCTCTTGCTTGCCCTTGCATTTTCTTGCCTTGTAACTGAAAATTTTGTTTTTTTCGTGAAGAGCCATCATTCACTTCCACCGGCTGTAGAAAAACCCACTTTGTTCCTCTATTTTTACCCTGTAGCTAAAAATATCTTGCTTGTGAAAAACTTTACTCCTCTCCTTTATCTGGTTGTGCATTCACGATTTTATTTTACATTTTACTGGCTGCAGCAAGGAGTTTTTTATTTTTTACATCTAGAGGCTTTAATTTTTCTCTTCATCCCATGTATTCTTCTTTTAATTATCTTCATCATCAAAAAGAATTCATGAAATAGTGCCAAGATTAATTCTCTAGGCCCACCATCGTCTTACACAAGCATTTTCAGATACCATTGCACAAGCATCGTGTATCACAAATGCAAGGAGAAAATGAAGACATAAATTAGCGAAGTGTGACAAAGAACAAGTATTGTTGCCAATACAATGTGGAAAAGAGACTACAAACCAACAATGGGCGATGAGTTTTCTCATGCAGTCATGAAAGCGTGAGTATTTCAGCTAATCAGAAGCAAGAATTAAACTTGGTTTGATTAAAAACATTTGAAATTGTACTTTATGTTTTCCCTAAATGAATTTTTCACATTTGCATAATGTTTAAAATATTCAAAAATATTTTAAACATTAGCATTTGAAGCTTTAGAAAAAAATTGAATTTTAATTACACTTGTAGGCCAAATGGAGAAATTTCACTGTGCACAAACGATGACCCTTGGAGCTGAGATTTTTTGTGTGCGATCAATTATTTAGAACGTGGTTTTTAAATCAAATCTCACCCAGCCATAAAAAATCAGGTACCTCCTTTGTAAACTGGCCCCCAAGACGTGTTTGCAATCAAAATACATTAAAATAATGTATCACATGACCTCCTTTTTTGACAAAATCGAAATTGGATATTTTTTAGACCAAAACAAAAAATGGGTTGCCTTAAGAATTTTGAAATTTGAAACTTTTCAGAACACCAATTTTGGCCTTGTCGTAGTTAGAAAAGGATTAATTAACCTATGGAAACTCATCCAAAAGGCGTGAAACTGGGTAGGAACACTACCATATGTACCAAAAAACATTCTACCAAATGGATTTGCAAGATGAGCTCAAAGTTACAAAATATTAATTGGAAAAGAGGGCCTTCGGGGTAGATTTAGCGGGATGCAAGCCTAGGCTCTGTTGGCACATTGAAAAGATATAGGCACTTCAAATTTGCAAAATTTGAAGGTTCCATTAGGGACCATCCATGATGTCAACCCTAACGGAAACCATAGAACCCATGAGAGCCATATCTTAAACAAAAATTATGGTTAAAGCCATGATGGTGCCCATGTGAAGAGACATACTTGCTACTAGAAGAAGGAAACACATGAGCAACAATACAAGGGACATTAACCCAATGCTCAATAAGTGTTAGCAAGTGAGAAACCTCCAAAGAAAATTTATTGGCTTGCACTTGGATCTATTACATAATGCTAGAAAATATAATGGATTTAGCATACAAAGAGAAATGAGCATTGCAAGATATGAAAGCAAAGCCATATTTCTATATTTTTCATATGCTAAATAGAATTTCACTTTGAAAATATGCCAAATTTGGATAAACCTTGTATGCATCTTAGACTAGTCACCTAAGAGAATCATATGCTAGGAAAAAGCCATGGATGAAAAGGATTGGAGAAATGTATCAAATTCCAAGCCACTTGGGTCCAAGGATAGAACTAGAAAAGGTGCTTGAGACTTTCCAAGTATCCACAAAAATGATAGAGGGTGTCAAAATAACCTCTTATGGATAAGGAAAGACCCAATGGGAAGACTCTAATATAGGAGGCACTAAGAAAAATGAGTTGGATTAGGCTTCAAAATGGAAAACCATATTTTTTGAAACATACGACACTATTGAGTGGTAGTAAGCTAGAGGTTCCACCTAGCATTAAGTTTATGAACCATGGGAAGGTGAGGATAAATCCAAGAATACCCTTAGAAGGGTTTGTAGTTCTTGAAGGGGAAGTGTATGGATACCACTTCCAATATTTCAATTAGGGAACAATGCATAGAATCCCAACCTTATACACCTTTTATAGAGGCACAAACTCCATAATGGTTTGAAAGGACTTAAAATATTGGTTTCCAATCTTGTATTTGATAAGAAATTCAAGCCAAGAAATCAAATTCTTAGTGGCTCTAAAGAGGAGGTTTCAATGAAGCAAATCCCATGCTTAAAGAACTTAAGTACATGGACCTAGGGAACTTTAGCAAGATGATGATCCTGGCTAGTAATCATAGGTGACCACCAAAGCTATTATTGGTCGAAGGAAATCATAGTCTTGATATCTTTCCCTTTCTAGATGGGTTGTGACTTGATGGCTTCCTAAAGCTTTCTAAATACTTTTGACAACAAAAACTTCTTGAATTTTCCAATTGCTTCATGATGAGAATGGAGTGAAGGTGAATGCTTTGTTAGGCTTTCTTTCCATGAGGAATGCCAAAAACTACATAATGCTTGAGGAGAATTTTCTACGATTTGTGGCCTTCAAAAGCATGAATGGTCCATTTGGCACAAAACCCAACCCATATTTGTGATTATTAGTAAGCTCCAAACCACCAGAGTCATGTAGGAGGTAATAAAATTCCCAATTAACTTGATGGAATCCTTTATCTTGCTCAAGGAGGCCCAAAGAAATTCCTTGAGAATATCTTTAGGTTTTGATATGAGTCTTTTGAGGGAGCCCAATAGGAAGAATATTGCACATGAGTGGCTACAAGAATTTTAGAACAAATGTAGAATTTTCTAGCTAGAGACATAGGCTTAGCAATACAAAAATGTAGTTTTTTCAATGTGAGTCAAAAGAGCTTGCTAAAGAGCTACATAAGAGTATTGGAAAGCAAAGGGAATGCCCAAGAATTTTGAAAACTTCCTTATGTCCAACCAAAAGGGTCTGGGAAAAAAGAAGTGATGATAGATTAGTCTTTTTCCATTAAATATTAGTTGGAGGCAAGGAAGAAAGTGTTTAGACACTACAAGGCATGGCTCACATTGTCTTGGTCTTCTAAGAGAGTGAGGAAGGAGTCACTAGTGAAAAATCCATTAACAAGCTTGAGATTAGGATGGGAAATACATTTAATCCTTTGCTAAGTAACTGCATTGGATAGTAAATATCCAAAGACTTTAGCCATAAGAACATACAAAAGATAAAGCAAGTGGGTAGCCTTAGAAAATGGAGCAAAAAATCCTAAAAGAGGAGGACTATCAACCATTAATGGTGAGACAAATTGAGGTATTATAGAGAAAAAATGAACTAACTAAAAAAAATCAGGCCAAACCCAAGGGCTTGAAGCATGACCAAAATTTTTCAAGGCCAAAATAAATGGTCATTCAATGCAATCATAGGCATTAGCAAAGGCTATCATGATAACCATATCTTATCATTGAGAATGACAAGTATGTCCCATACCTTCCCAAAAAACAATAATTTTATATTTACTTTTTATGAAATTAGTTTGTTCAACTTGGACTCCAAGCGGAAGCAAATGACAAATGTGAAGCACAAGGGCTTTGGCTATGATCTTATAATAAGTATTTAGCAAAGTGAAATTGAGTGTTAATTGTAAATTTCATTATCACTGCAATAGGTTTGAATTTGACATTGACTTTATTTATAATAGCACCTAGGGAACCTATTGCAAAAGATTTTAGGTAAACATGGAAGAAATTGGTTCAACAAATTTTATAAAGAATTCAAAAAGTGATGTGTAGGCTAACAAGAGAGTATGGCTCAATAATGATGTGTTGAGATAAAATTGCATTTTGAGAGCTTTGGGCAATGCAATTTGCTACTCAATACAAAACTAGATTATAAAATGATCTAAAAGGATAATGTTCAACAATAGTTCCATGGGCAATTGAAAATAGTTGGAAAAAGAAAAGTTAAGCTAACCTAACAACATAGCTTTATCAAGGTGTCTTAAGACTTCTTTATGTACTTGAACAAAAAATTGTTCACATATACCATGGGCAATTAGAATAATGATGACTAACATTTAGATTGAAAATACCCAATTTCTTGCACATGCAATACTAAGCCTCTCTTTCGCCAATTGTTCATCTCATAAGGAGATGGCTGCATTTATTAGATGCAAGCTTGATTGTATTGAAATCCTCATACATGAATCAAGAGGTAGTGGTAAGAGATCTGACAATCTAATATCAAAGTAGAGATCTTTCAACAACATCATTGGAAGTGTAAATATTAATAACCCCATGAGTGGTTATTAATAGTACTCAAAAGACACAATTAGTGGGGTCACATTCACGAGGCTCTATTTGTTACTACCACGTAGGTGAAATGAAAGTGTCAAGTCCTTCAAGACCTAGTTTATGATCATTTAGCAAAAAGTAATTTTTTGGCTAGATGACATGACAAATAGCAACAAATAGAAACTTGCAAATTTCAACGCTTGTAAATAGAAAACATTGAGTTTGGGAAAGAAAAATTGAACTTTTCACAGAATGTATTTCCTTTTGAGGTTAGTAAGAACCCAAATAGTCCTTGAAATAAAATTCATGCAAGAGGAGACTAGAAAGGCATGCCATATTCATCGAGCTCATCAAAAGCTCCATAAACATTCTTCAAGAAGTCCTTCGTGAATATTTTCATTTTAAGAGATTGAGACCCCATAAGTACCTCCTTTGTATCTAGAACAAACTTACCTTCCTTTGTTGCACAAGTCAGGCTATAAGATTAGAGAGAGGCAAGAGGAGAATGTGGTTGAGATGAAATTTAATAGAAAGTGGAAAGTGGCATTCTATTAGAGTAAGGCTTCTTCACTACTTGTGACAACTCCCCTAGATGTTGAAAGTCAACTACTTTCACCTTATTAAGGTGAAGAAACGTGAGGCCCAACAACATCCCTAATGGACTCCTAGTAAAAGGATATTTTTATTTCTGATGATCACTTGTCTCTTTGTGTTTTCAGTTGACAGAGGTGCTAAATACTACAAGCTTTTGGAAGAGATCAAATACCAATTTCTGCAACTTCATGACAAGGAGATCCGTTGTTCTAGACAGCTCCAAAGTTTGTTTAAATTTCAAGTGTAGCTTACACTTCAGCTGCTCTTTTGTAACGTATATGGTTGGTTTAATTAGCTGGGTCATTTGTGTTGTTAGACAGCTTGTTTAACTTTTGTATTTATGATTCAATTGTTATTTTATGATGTATGTGGCTGGTTCAATCAGCTGTGTCATATGAGTTGTGTATGGATGATACAACTGTTGTTACTCTTACTAGATTGGTCGTATGTTAATTTCATAGTCTATTCTTTGGTTGTCTCGGCCATGCCACAGTCTATGCACTGATTATTTTATTATTATTCTTCCTGTACAGTCTCCTTTTGAATTGCTTATTCTTTTCTTTGTAATTCAGCTTGATCAATATAAAAAAAAAAACTTATTTGAATTTTTAAAGTCAAATGGGCAAAACTGTGAACAATATGAACCTTCGAACTTTGATAAGTTGTTATTTTTTCGTAAAACCATTTATTTTGCTTTTAATTATCCACAGCATTAGAGCTCTCCAAAGATAGGCTTTTATAGAACTGCTGAAATCATTTTGAATCTGATAACATAAGAAATACAATAGCTTTTAAATATAAGAGTACATGGCAAACAGACCAGATCTACAGTGAATTCATGGCATATGAATATGAGATATATAGGGACTAGGCAATGCCATGGTTTTGCTTGGGCTTCTCCTGGGCATTCTGCTCGTACAAATGAAGAAGAGCAGCTGCAGAGAGTGCTGCCAGAGTAATACCCTGTGCGTGTATTCTGTATACATCAAAATCACCCAATACTTAGAAACCATCATCCAAATATTCTAACTAATATTCAACATTTGTGAGAGGAAAGAAGAAATCCATACCTGGCATGTATAAGCTTGAGACTGGTTTTCATGGAGGGTTTAGAGAAGTTATAAGCAAGGGAAGCCCCTATACTTGAACTCCACAATGCCCCTACTGAGATGAGCTTATTCTCAGATACCCATTTCCTTATGGAACCTGCCATCTCCATCTCTTCTCGATTTTCACTCAGCTAATAAACTCTGAATCGATCCAGACTAAGTGGGGGAAACTTACTCTACCCCTGTTCTACCAAGAGAGATATTTAAAGCAGGAAATGAATGGTACAGACAGACCCCCTGTTTCCTCGCTTCCCCTGATTTCATCTGCCCACAACAGGACATGGTTTTACTGGGATCATAAAGCTGTTCAATGTAAGGTATAGATTCGTTCAGGAAATATCGGAGCTCCTGTACGTCGTTCTGTACAACAGTGATTTTTGATGTCCACGAGGCTAAAGAAAGCCTATGGGTTTGTAGACCCTGCCATATGATGTGCCTAAAAATAAACCGCTATAATGCCCCCTGTTTATTATCATTCCTGTACGCCATTCCGTACAATAGTCATTCGAGCCACTTATGGGATATCAACACGTGATGAGCACCCCCTATTATAGAGCAATATGGTGTGCCAAAAAGTAAACCTGATGTCCACTGTTTGTTGTCATGTTTCTTTCTTTTTGGTTCTCAGTCCCTTATTGGTATCGTAGACGATATTAAAATCTCTCATTCATTCATTATCAAATGTTCTAATTGTAATCCTTATGTTATTTTTCATGTGTATTTTTCTTAATATAAAAATGATGTAATTTTATATAAAGTTGAGTTCATTTATTTACTTTTATCTTTTTATTTAGTTTGTATCCTTTTACGATTTTGTACTTAATGTTTTATCTTATTTTTATGTGTATATATGTATGTATTTGATTTTTTTTTTAATTACCCCACTTATCTATAATTAATTGATCCCCAAATAACCATTGTTTGTTGTGATTATGTATGTCTTTTGATTTCAAGTTGGGTTTATAATGGTACGAACGTCCTCGCAAGTACAAACTCAACCCACTCTAAATCAAATTCAAAAATTCAAATTTTGATTGATTAGCCCCCTTTTAACTTTCTTACCCAAGGCTAACCAAACAAATTTGTATGATTTGATGTCATGTGTTGGGTTATAAGGACATTTGCCACATTCATTCTAAAAAATGTAGGGGACAACAAGAGGAACGATGAATGCTAAAGAATCAAGAAATTATCTCTCAATCTAGAAGAGCAAACCAATAAGAACACATTTAGATTTGGTGCTAAAAAAAGTAATGAATCACATTCTAGGGCTTGCCTATTATCATTGATCTTGTTTGCTATCAAAGGGTTGATTGAGATAAAGTGCCTTCATCGTTTTGGTTGCACAACCTAGCAAAGGTATTTATCAATATTGCTAGTTTTCAGATTCTAAAGAGAGAGTTCAAATAGTTATTTATTAGATTGCACAAAGGACAAAAGCCAAAGTATATTATAGGCCAAGTTCAATGACATGGTTCTAGTTTGTGTTCACAAATCTATTCAATATTGGAAATATTGACCCAAAGTAAAGCAAAGAATTACATTATAATTCAAATCTGTACAGTCAACTATTATAACCATTTTTTAATCCCAAGGCACTTAGATTTTTACTTCAATACAAATTTACAATCACTCTTTATTCATGGAGCAACGTGATCTTATTATCCTCATGTATTTCTATTTATAGCTTCCTACACATGTTAATTCTTTTTTACTATAACTTTTAATTTCAATTTAATCTAGGTTAATGTGTTCTTATGTGTATGCATTTAAGGGAATTATCCTAAACTAAAATTAGGGATTATTCATTTCCCTATTCACTATTCTATTTCCAAAATGTAGTGTTTTATTTGATTAGTGCTTTAAGAAATTTTAAAGCTTTTGAGCTTGCATCTACCATATAAACATATAAAGTATAGTAAGAAAGTTTATAATAAAAGGATGGTTATTTGGTATGCAGAACTTAATAAAATATGTGTAAAATATTGAAATAAAGGTTAACAAACAACAAAAATATAACACACCACTCACATTGGTACAATAGGTGGAGGAGGATCCTCTAAACAAAGCACCACCCACCCTTTTTGTGGAACGTACACAACTAGAAAGACAAGAAAAATAGGATTAGTTATGAATCATTCGCCTTGTAAATCTTGTCTTGCAAATTATATTTAATTATGTAGATGATCAATAATGACTAGTCTCCAAATATCATGGAATGAGCAAAGATGGATGCACATGTGAGCAAGGAGGATTTATTATTTATTTATTTGTACTCATGATAACTTAATTATTGTGTAAGAAGTCATTAAATGTCTCATAGGTTACATGTAAATGGTCAAAATTTAGAGTTGTAAGAAGATCTTCCATATTTGGTTGTATGTCATGACAATCAATGTCCTTATGAAACACCTAGGATTGGAATCTTGGTTAATTTGATGATTATGATAGAATCTATGGCATTTATGACACATAAGAAGGTTGTAAGACATGTACGGGGAGTTACTATTCTATGTTGCTTGACTATGACTATAGGGGCATTAGATTTTTGCTATAATTCATAGTTTTGGGTCTTAGTTATGAGAAACCATTTATTCTTTCTAGTTTCTTATTCTCCTATTTATTGGAAGCATGTGATAGTTGATTCATATGATTTTTTCTAGGCACACTTATGTTAGTAGATTACAATCAAAATAGAGGAATAAGTAGATTGTATTGATGCAGTTCTTTCTTTGAGGATTAATACAAGCTTGGGTATCTTTGGATACTAATATTTTTCTACAAGGATTTCTACACATAAATCTAGTTTTATGTGTATAATTTTACAAGAATAGTAATTTCTACTTGCTAATTCATTATTTTATTCTTAAACTTTATTGGCTTAATGACATACTTTTTCATATTTCAAACAACACATTATTAACTTTCTTATTTTGTCATTTACTTTGTATTTCAATATTTGGTATAAGAGTCGTGGCTTGATTTAAAAGGGCAAAAAAATCTTGAAATATTGTAGGTTTGTTGTGTTCAGAATGGGAGCATTACTTTAATGGTTTTGGAGATCTTAGTGAGGTTAGAGAAGCCATGTAAAATATATCCCAATTAAAGATTTAGAAGTTAAGTGGCTCCAAGTGCAAGCTATGAAAATTAAAAATGAAAGATCTCTTGAAAGAGAGAGATCAATGAAGAGTTGCGACATCAAAGTCTAGACCTTCAAATATTGAAAAAAAGACAATGGGAACCATATAATTGTGCCTTGTGGATTCTATCCTCTTCAATGTCTTAGTAGAGTATCCTACATTTAGTATGTGGAAAAGAATAAAAAATATTTGTCAAACAAAGTTTGGTATATAAAATTTAATTTAAAATAAATTTATGTTCCTTACAGATGACAAGGAATCCATAGCTAAGATTTTATATGCTTTAAATCACATTTTTGAGCTAGCTACATAGTATTGATGGTAAGCTAGAAGAGGAAGACAACTATATTATTTACTTTGCTCTTTACCTAAATCATGGGAGAGTCTAATTGTTTTTACTATAGATCCCAAAATTAATGCCATTTTCACCACTTTTCCTAGTGAGAAAATAAGGTAGAAATTTATGGACAAGGGTTCCAAGGATGCACTTCATGTATGGAATAGACCCAAGGAAAAAGTGGTAAGAAAAAATAGGAATAATAAGAGATCTAAGTAAAAATGATGGTAAAAAACCACTAGTTATAGTAAATTTAAATGTTAGAATTGCACAAAATAGTTCCATGTAGATAATGATGTAGACATAATTGGAAGTCTTATGGAGATTCCTCTAATAATAAATCCTTTGATGATGAAAGTGAATTTTTACTCATTTCAACTAATGTTGTTAGTGATGACTCATGGTTAATTAATTTATGTGACTCATATCACATGACTCCTCATAGGAAGTGATTTTCTTCATATATCTAATAGATAGTGGTGGTGAGGTATTCCTTGTTGACAATAGTTTACATTAGATTATTGGCAAAGGGAACACAAACTTTATGTTTAGTGATGGAAGAGTAAAATATCTCAAAATGTGTTACATATTTTATACTTAGTATAAGATTAATTTTATTCTTTAGAATGAATGATGTTTGATTGCATCTCTATAAGGATCGTGACAAAAAATAATCTCATGAAAGTAAAATATAAACTCAATATCTCATAAACATGGAATTTAAATGTAATAACTTCATTAGATAAAAAAAAATTAATAGCACATCCTCATATGTCTAGTGCATAATCCAGGTAAAAGCACATAATATATGATATACAAAAGTACAACTCTAGCTTTTATGCCATGAAGTCAAATAATTATACAATTTGGAAGTACAATACAACAATGATATAAGAATGATGTGAGGACACAAACAATATAGTCTCTGATCACCACTGACCCTCATAGTCATCTACAAGTCAAAAGATGAGAACATGTCTTAGGCGCTTTTCCACCCAACCACAAAGCTTACGCTTCCCTGAAATTCTTCTTACTCGAACTATACCTGACCCTAAATGAAGTACCTAACAACTTGGAGGCAAATAGCAAGAGGGAATCATGATGCAACCTGATATATCTACATGCATTTCTATCATGAACATACAATGTCCTACTATTAGGATATGACAGAGAATCATATATAAATAAATTTTCTAGGTAACTTTCATCTATTTAAATGAACACATGGCTTTGGCCAAATTACTAGAAAATATTGGAAGATCCCGAAAAGAAAAACCTTCTCTTTTGGTCCATATTTGACACCCTATCCCGGAAGGTAAAAAAGATCACACACAGAAGACAATAGCATGCATAATGGTCACAAAACTAAATAAATACTCTTTTCCTTTCATGCAAATGATTATATTAACATCTTTCATTATTTTAATCTTTTCATGCATAATGATGGTAATATATATATATGACATGCAATTCACTTTTGACAGAAAACTTGACTATTGACATGCAAATTTGATCTTTAATGATATTTCTCAATTTTCAAAATATAATATTAGCATAACCATCTACAACAAACTCATTCTTAATTGCTAAACCCAATATACACATTTTCTTAAACTTACAAATATAATACCTTTGAATGATAACTGTTGTCAATAGTTTTGCACCCTACTGAATGCAGTATTCAGCAAACTACTGAAACATGGAAACCTTCTTCAGATGTGGGTGATCTGAATGAAGAAGGAATCTCCAGAGTGAGTTGGTTCTTTGAATGATGAATTCTATTCTAAAATAACTTCTGAGGAAAGGGATAAAATGATGAATCTGAAAATAAATCTGAGCCTAAACGATGACTTCAAAACCTGATAATGTTTTAATGATGATTATGATCTCTTCCTCACAAAAAACTTTCAAAGAGATGTATTATTTTCACAACTTCTCAAGAATAATTGATACATAAATGATTTGCATGAAGACTCGACTTGAAGCACAACATGCAACCTGTATTTTCTAAACTTTATGCATTAAGAATTATAGTTTAAGGAAAAAACAAGGATTCTGTAAACATAAATCACAAGATAAAATCAAATTGAAACTAGAAATGGACACAAAAATAAGAAGTAGGAATGTTGTCTTAATTCAACTAAAGGAGAATGCCACAATCTAAAACTGAGTACAATAATGGGTTCACAAGCTCAAAGATGTGTATGAGCAGGAACTCTGATCTGAACTACCAAGAGAGGAGAGCTAAAAGACTAAGTCTATCAAAACATAGCTCTCAAGAAACCCTAATCCGAGCTCAGAAAAAGCTCAAGGAAAAAAGGCTTCAAACAATCTCAAAAACTGCCTAAAAGCAGAAAAAAGCACACTGCTTTTATGATCACACTGTCAAGCCTCTAAAAATAGGCTAATCTTGCTTTAAAAGATCAAAAACACCTTATCTCTCCAAGATAGGTTTGAAATCTGACCAAGAGGAAAAGTCAATAAAAGATCTGCTAAAAATAGCAAGAAAACACAAAGCAATTTATAGAATATCACTTTATGATTCTGCTTTACAAGATGCAAATTTGCACAATTTGTCTATTTTTGCAATTAAAGATTTAGAATATTTTGCAAAAAGAAAAAATCCTTATATCTCCATTACAATATTTGATTTTCTCAAAAAATCATAAAAATATTACATAATTATCTTCTCATCTTCCTATCAAAAATATGTCATTGATTTCTCTAAAATCAATCAAAAAATAGAAACCCTAACCAGGTAAATGACCCTAAACCAAAGAAATTAGGTCATATGGCATCAAAACCTAATCTTAGGTCACAAGACATCCATTAATATTATTATTGCTTAAACCATACCCAAGGCTTCATATTTCACTAAGGCAAAACAACAAGTTCTAAAGACTTTACTATGACTTAAGCACATACAATTTTCGGCCTCCCCACATATACCTTAGCTCATATTTTAATAAGGTCACAATGAAAACATTATGAATTTCGGCCTCCATTGGAAATTCAACATGTGCTTTGATCGAATATTCTAGACTATGATGATGTTCGAATTAGGGTATGATAAAATTGGGTCAAACCCTAATTATCACTTCATTTCACACTCTCTACCTTGGAGAAAAAGCTCTACCGCCGTCACCATGACCGAGTTGAACTCGAGCTCGAATGCTTTTGAGAAACCATTTTCTGCCTTCTAACAGTCGAAACTACAATGGGTAAGTCTAATTTTGAAGTATTGAAATTCTATTCACTTCATTTCAAAGGACCAAGAATACGTTAAGGTCACAGCCTGTACGAGTTTATTCTTTGATTTCTTTGCACTCCTTGTGAATTTTTTTTGCTTGGCCGACCTATGAGCTCGTGCTATCTGGAAACTTTGTGGGAAATCTTGCTTCATTTTTGTCTTCAGCTTCTATGCACAAGGTAAACATCCCGTCGTAGTTCCACAACTACTCACTCTTGTTCTTTATTATGGCTTGATAGCCACAGCTAACACACTCTAATATCTCTTTATCCTGCATTTTTTGTGCTTGCACTTATATCTCTGTGAACTCGACCCATATTGGGAGCTGGACAGTCCTCTTAAAGGCTCAAAATCTTACCCTCCAGACTTTATCTGGAACTCTTGGCCGCGGTTGTATACATTCTCCACACGACATATTGGTAAGACAACACTCAACTGTATACTTCATTTTTCAATGACTAAAAGGAACTCTCCTTACCAATGAATTTCTAGCCTTGTCCAAGCCACACCAAATGTGATCCATAGAAAGCTTTGTTTTATAAATTTTGGGTTCGACCCAGAACAGAAAAAAAAACATCATTATGTTTCTTTGAAGATAAATCCACTTGTGGGTATCATGGAATTTTGAACAAAACTATCTTTCTTTCTTCTGATGCTCTATTTATCATAGAAACTTGCATTTTTGTGTTCTACTGCTGTTTTATATAAAACCCATATGGGTTCTCTCCATTATTGCATCTCTTGCATTCTGAATGCAAACCCCGAAATGGATATCATAGATGACTGTAAAATATGAAAACCAGTGTGTTTATTAGAAACCCCAATCGTGGGTACTTGAGATTCAAAACTGGAACTCCATTCGTTTGACTTTATTTATATGGCCTCGACCCAAAACAACCAGTGGCTTATTTTGAACTTTTGAAACAAAATAATAACATGGGTATTGATATTTTTCAAAGAAAAATGTACATATTCTTATTTTCTTGACAGAGCTCGACTACCCATTCTTTGCATTTATTCTTGCCATTTATTAACAGTCCCTCACCTAGGTATCACTAGAAATATAAAACTTCATGGCTTTATGTATTCACAACAAGGATGGTTTGAAATGGTGATAAAAACTGTATATTTGTCTATTTTCAATTTATAGCCTCGACCCCTATGACTAGTGGCTCCTGCTTTTATTAGTGTTTCTGTGCCTGTTAATTCCCTCCATACAAATTCTTGACAGTGATAAGGAAACTAGGCATTGTATGAAAACTTTCATAAGAAAAAAATACTTAATTTGCTGCTCTGAAAAACACATCCATATGGGTAAACCAGAAATACTGAAAATCTGATTCACATGATATCTCCGCTTCTCAGCCTTCTTTAAAGAAATGTTGTATAAACTCTGATCTTTAATAGGACTTCCTCCTAGACATTTGAATGAACAATGATACTCACCATCCTTGAAGCTCATTCGTAGTATTGGAAAACTGCAACTGTGT
Source organism: Sequoia sempervirens (assembly GCA_007258455.2). Taxonomy (NCBI): domain Eukaryota; kingdom Viridiplantae; phylum Streptophyta; class Pinopsida; order Cupressales; family Cupressaceae; genus Sequoia; species Sequoia sempervirens. The sequence goes on from VDFB02000013.1 coordinate 284,224,326, forward strand.
AAAACTGAGCCTCTTTGAATCATTCAAACTCCTTCTTGAATCTGCATTTTGCATTACTTGGACATCGAACTCATGCTACTTCCCTTGAGACAGAACTTGTCATGCTTGAGACTTTAAATCACAATTGAATCTAAAGCGAACTCCTACTTCTATTTTTTGCACTTATGCAGAACTTTTAGCTGAAACATTGAGTCATAATGGACTGCACTTAGTTATCCGTTCTTACGCATAATTGACACCTCATAAAACTCCTTCCAGAAATAAAGTGCTTGCTCTTTCCTTATTATTCTGGAATGATCACTTTGTTATTACACTCATAATGTTGTATTTGCTTTCACTAGCCAACAGTAACTGATGATTCATTTAACCCTTGAATGCACTATTTGTGTTCGTACTCAGCTGTAACATGGTACTCTTCATGCATTTTTATGTTTCACTTAATAAACCTCCTTCAAATCTGTTTTCTTCATGATGAAAGTCAAAACAAAACTCTTGATTAAGGCATAATGTATGCCTGTTCACTATCCTCGACTGTGAAAAGAATGAATTGAATCTTGCATGACATATATGATTATGATAAAACACAGAACATGAACTATGCAGCAATATCTAATGTAAATGTACTCAACTAAATTCCTTAAGTGAACTAAATTCACTGTTCACCTATAGCCTTCAGAAAACAAACCTGATCATTATGAATGCACAGTTGGTTTAGTTGCTCGATGGATAAATCTATTTTTACTCTTTCAGTTGTTCTTAATTTCATTCGATGAATATGATAATGTATCTTTAAATCAGCCCATTTATGAATAGGGCAGCATGCTGAGCTCTACCCTTGTAGGAGCCCGTTTTCCTCCACATGCTTGGTCTTCGAATAATGTTCAGCTTTGTGACTTTACCTATACCTGTACAAGGAAACAAACAATGTTAGCATAAAAATAGGACATGATGATCATGATATTGTTATCTCTCCTTTAGCTTCTTTCTTTCATACTACACTTGATTGATTGTTTCAATGCATGGTTGATAGTAGGTTGTACTATTGTGGGTGCTCCATAGAAGTTATGCCATAATCAGAGCCACTGGCACCTCTCTTTTCCTCCTACAGGTCGACAGAGCACAAGAAGACAAAAGTGCACCATCATCGTCAACCATCGGCCAAAACAGGCAATGATGATTATGTTGTTTACTTATATTTGATTTCTTTTCCTCATCTTCAATAGTGTAATGTGCTATTAGCAATGTATTGTAACAATCACATCCAAGGCTTTTGTGGATCTTTGATTTCAATTCTTCCTTTTCATTTGAAAATAAAATGCATTTACATGCAATATTGTAATATCATTTTGATTGTTGAAATCAAATGAAGCCTTGTAAAATATGAGTTTTTCATGAAAGAAAAGAAAGCATATGAAATGCTATTTTTCTCATTTGTTCAATTCTATACTTCTTTTAATTCTGCAACATCTAAATGGCACTTCTGAAAACTCTATTTCTTCTTTAAAATGCATTACTGTCACTCAATGCATAATGATAATAATGTGAAACAACATTTGAACTTAAGCTGCAATTTCACCTCATGATGTAATAACATTCATCCAGCTCTACCAATTGAGCTGAAAATGAAAATTTGGAAACATTTTGGTGATTTCCACTATATGCTTGCCTACTAAGCATAGATCAATGGCCTTTAAAACAATTCATTGGGTGTAGAGTCAATTTTGCCCCTTCTTGTGAACTCAGAAACTTTGAAAAGCAACACTCCAAACAGAAGCAAGAAAACGAAACAAAATTGAAAGAAAACTAATAGGACAATGCGCAGTAGTGCTTAGGGAAAGCAAAACTACTAAATAGAAAT
>VDFB02000013.1:284226283-284280317 GCA_007258455.2 Sequoia sempervirens
CATGCAATTCACTTTTGACAGAAAACTTGACTATTGACATGCAAATTTGATCTTTAATGATATTTCTCAATTTTCAAAATATAATATTAGCATAACCATCTACAACAAACTCATTCTTAATTGCTAAACCCAATATACACATTTTCTTAAACTTACAAATATAATACCTTTGAATGATAACTGTTGTCAATAGTTTTGCACCCTACTGAATGCAGTATTCAGCAAACTACTGAAACATGGAAACCTTCTTCAGATGTGGGTGATCTGAATGAAGAAGGAATCTCGAGTGAGTTGGTTCTTTGAATGATGAATTCTATTCTAAAATAACCGAGGAAGGGATAAAAATGGTGAGTCAAGAAAATGAAATCTGAGCCCTAAGCATTGACTTCAAAACCTGATAATGTTTTAATGATAATTATGATCTCTTCCTCACAAATAGCTTCCAAAGAGATGCAGTATTTCCACAACTTCTCAAGAATAATTGATACATAAATGATTTGCATGAAGACTTGACTTGAAGCACAACATGCAACCTGTATTTTTTGAACTTTTTGCATTAAGAATTATAGTTTAAGGACAAAACAAGGATTCTGTAAATAGAAATCACAAGATAAAATCAAACTAAAATTGCAAATGGAGATAGAAATGAGAAGTAGGAATGCTGTCTTAATTCAACCGAAGGAGAATTCCATAATCTGAAACTGAGTACAATAATGGGTTCACAAGCTCAAAGATGTGTATGAGCAGGAAATATGATCTAAACTGCTGAGAGAGGAGAGCTAAGAGACTAAGTCGATCAAAACATAGCTCTCAAGAAACCTTAGTCCGAGCTCAAAAAAAGCTCAAGGAAAAAAGGCTTCAAACAATCTCAAAAACTGCCTAAAAGTAGAAAAAAACACACTGCTTTTATGATCACACTGTCAAGCCTCTAAAAATAGGCTAATCTTTCTTTAAAAGCTCAAAAAAACCTTATCTCTCCAAGATAGGTCTGAAATTCGACCAGGAGGAAAAGTCAATAAAAGATCTGCTAAAAATAGCAAGAAAACACAAAGCAATTTATATAATATCACTTTATGATTCTGCTTTACAAGATGCAAATTTGCACAATTTGTCAATTTTTGCAATTAAAGATGTATAATCTTTTGCAAAAAGAAAACATCCTTATATCTCCATTACAATATTTGATTTTCTCACAAAATCATAAAAATATTACATAATTATCTTCTCATCTTCCTATCAAAAATCTGTCATTGATTTCTCTAAAATCAATCAAAAAATAGAAACCCTAACAAGGTAAATGACCCTAATCCAAAGAAATTAGGTCATATGGCATCAAAACCTAATCTTAGGTCACAAGACATCCATTAATATTATTATTGCTTAAACCATACCCAAGGCTTCATATTTCACTAAGGCAAAACAATAAGTTCTAAAGATTTTACTATGACTTAAGCACATACAATTTTCGGCCTCCCCACATATACCTTAGCTCAGATTTTAATAAGGTCACAATGAAAAATTATGAATTTTGGCCTCCATTGGAAATTCAACATGTGCTTTGATCGAATATTCTGGACCATCATGATGTTCAAATTAGGGTATGAGAAAATTGGGTCAAACCCTAATTATCACTTCATTTCACACTCTCTACCTTAGAGAAAAAGCTCTGCCGCCATCACCATGACCGAGTTGAACTTGAGCTCGAATGCTTTTGAGAAACTATTTTCTTCTTTCTGACAGTCGAAACTACAATGGGTAAGTCTGATTTTGATGTATTGAAGTTCTTTTCACTTCATTTCAAAGGACCAAGAATACGTTAAGGCCGCGGCCTGTACGAGTTTATTCTCTGATTTCTTTGCACTTCTTGTGAATTTTATTTGCTTAGCCGACCTATGAGCTCGTGCTATCTGGAAACTTTGTGGGAAAGCTTGCTTCAGTTCTGTCTTTAGCTTCTATGCACAAGGTAAACATCCTGTCGTAGTTCCACAACTACTCACTCTTGTTCTTTATTATGGCCTGATAGCTGCGGCTAACACACTCTAATATCTCTTTATCTTGCATTTTTTTGCGGCACACTTATATCTAAAGCTATGAACTTCGACCCATATTGGTGGGCGGTCCTCACCAGAGCTCAAAATCTTACCCTCCAGGACTTTATCTGGAACTCTTGGCCGCGGTTGTATACATTCTCCACACGACATATTGGTAAGACAACACTCAACTGTATACTTCATTTTTTAGTGACTAAAAGGAACTCGCCTTACCAATGAATTTCTAGCCTTGTCCAGGCCACCAGATGTGATCCATAGAAAGCTTTGTTTTATAAATTTTGGGTTCGACCCAGCAGAGAAAATAAAATAAATAAATAAAAAAAAAAAAAAAAACCTCATTATGTTTCTCTGAAGATAAATCCACTTGTGGGTATCATGGAATTTCGAACAAAACTGTCTTTCTTTCTTCTGATGCTCTATTTATCATAGAAACTTGCATTTTTGTGTTCTACTGCTATTTTATATAAAACCCATATGGGTTCTCTCCATTATTGCGTCTCTTGCATTCTGAATGCAAACCCCAAAATGGGTATCACAGATGACTGTAAAATATGAAAACCAGTGTGTTTATTAGAAACCCCAATCGTGGGTACTTGAGATTCAAAATTGGAACTCCATTCGTTTGACTTTATTTATATGGGCTCGACCAAAACAACCAGTGGCTTAATCTAAACTTCTGAAACAAAATAATAACATGGGTATTGATATTTTTCAAAGAAAAATGCACATATTCTTATTTTCTTGACAGAGCTCGACCACCCATTCTTTGCATTTATTCTTGCCATTTATTTAACAGTCCCTCACCTGGGTATCACTGGAAATATAAAACTTCATGGCTTTATGTATTCAGAACATGGATGGTTTGAAATGGTGATAAAAACTGTATATTTGTCTATTTTCAATTTATAGCCTCGACCCCTATGACTAGTGGCTCCTGCTTTTATTAGTGTTTCTGTGCCTGTTAATTCCCTCCATACAAATGCTTGAAAGTGATAAGGAAACTAGGCATTGTCTGAAAAATTTTATAAGACAAAATACTTAATTTGCTGCTCTGAAAACACATCCATATGGGTAAACCAGAAATACTGAAAATCTGATTCACATGATATTTCCGCTTCTCAGAAAGAAATGTTGTATAAACTTTGATCTTTAACAGGACTTCCTCCTAGACATTTGAATGAACACTGATACTCACCATCCTTGAAGCTCATTCGTAGTATTGGAAAACTACAACTGTGTAAAACTGAGCTTCTTTGAATCATTCAAACTCCTTGAATCTGCATTTTGCATTACTTGGACATCAAACTCATGCTACTTCCCTTGAGACAGAACTTGTCATGCTTGAGACTTTAAATCACAATTGAATCTAAAGCGAACTCCTACTTCTGCTTTTTGCACTTATGCAGAACTTTTAGCTGAAACATTGAGTCATAATGGACTGCACTTAGTTATCTGTTCTTACGCATAACTGACACCTCATAAAACTCCTTCTGGAAATAAACTGCTTGTTGTTTCCTTATTATTCTGGAATGATAACTTTGTCATTACACTCATAATGTTGTAGTTGCTTTCACTAGCCAATAGTAACTGATGATTCATTTAACCCTTGAATGCACTTTTTGTGTTCGTACTCAGCTGTAACATGGTACTCTTCATGCATTTTTATGTTTCACTTAATAAACCTCCTTCAAATCTGTTTTCTTCATGATGAAAGTCAAAACAAAACTCTTGATTAAGGCATAATGTATGCCTTCACTATCCTTGACTGTGAAAAGAATGAATTGAATCTTGCATGACATATATGATTGTGATAAAAAACAGAACATGAACTATGCAGCAATATCTAATGTAAATGTACTCAACTGAATTCCTTAAGTGACCTAAATTCACTGTTCACCTTTAGCCTTCAGAAAACAAACCTGATCGTTATGAATGGATAAATCTATTTTTACTCTTTCATTTGTCTTCATTTCATTCGATGAATATGATAATGTATCTTTAAATCAGCCCATTTATGAATAGGGCAGCATGTCGAGCTCTACCCTTGTGGGAGCCCGTTTTCCTCCACATGCTTGGTCTTCGAATAATGTTCAGCTTCATGAATTTACCTATACCTGCACAAGGAAACAAACAATGTTAGCATAAAAATAGGACATGATGATCATGATATTGTTATCTCTCCTTCAGCTTCTTTCTTTCGTACTACACTTGATTGATTGTTTCAATGGATGGTTGAGAGTAGGTTGTACTATTGTGGGTGCTCCATATAAGTTACACCATAATCAGAGCCACTGACACCTCTCTTTTCCTCCTATAGGTCGATAGAGCACAAGAAGACAAAAGTGCACTATCATCGTCAACCATTGGCCAAAACAGGCAATGATGATTATGTTGTTTACTTATATGTGATTTCTTTTCCGCATCTTCAATAGTGTAATGTGCTATTAGCGATGTATTGTAACAGTCACATCCACGACTTGTGTGGATCTTTGATTTCAATTCTTCCTTTTCATTTGAAAATAAAATGCATTTACATGCAATATTGTAATATCATTCTGATTGTTGAAATCAAATGAAGCCTTATAAAATATGAGTTTTTCATGAAATAAAAGAAAGCATCTGAAATGCTATTTTTCTCATTTGTTCAATTCTGTACTTCTTTTAATTCTGCAACATCTGAATGGCACTTCTGAAAACTCTATTTCTTCTTTAAAATGCATTATTGTCACTCAACGTATAATGATAATAATGTGAAACAACAATTGAACTTAAGCTGCAATTTCACCTCATGATGTAATAACATTCAGCTAGCTCTACCAATTGAGCTGAAAATGAAAATTTGGAAACATTTTGGTGACCTCCACTATATGCTTGCCTGCTAAGTATAGATCAATGGCCTTTAAACAATTCATTGGGTGCGGAGTCAATTCTGGCCCCTCCTTTGAAACTCAGAAATTTGAACAACAACACTCCAAACAGGAGCAAGAAAACAAAACAGAACCGAAAGCAAACTAACAGGCCCTGATGGCCAACAAAACAATGCGCAACAACACTTAGAGAAAGCAAAACTATTGAAAAGAAATGTGCGAAATGCACTTATTGATGATACTATTCTACCTAACTACACTGAAGAGTAAATAGGTACTCAAACAAAACCATTTATAGGTTTTGAAAAATAACTACCTCTCCTATTCAACCGAGGATACTTTGCATGCTCACATATTTGCACTAAGAGGTGGAAAATGAGGATACTTCTCACACATTGTTGTGCTTCAACTTGTAAATAACAATCAATGACACAGATCATGTGAATCTGATCAAGCATTCCTCTAGTTTGCCCAGAATGAATAAGTGGGATTTGCTGCCCCTCGACTGCCACCTCATCCTTAGGCGCACTGGACATCCTTTGGATCTTTCCAACATCCCTGGCTAGATGTCTGATGGGGCAGCCTCTCGAAAGGGTGAAACCAAAACTTGCACCTCAGGTTCTTTGCTGGTTACCTACTACTTCAATCTCTCCTTCTGATGAGGATCATTTGAAAACAAATCACCCAACCTTGTGCAAAACTCATCAATTATATTAGCGTTTAGGTTCTCGTGGGTCCCATCATTATCTCTTGTACGCATAATAGGCTTAGAGGTGTCCTCCTGACTACTTTCTTGAAAACTTGGAAAACCATCAAGATCCCTACCTTGGAAAGTAGTGTTAGGCTTTAGCTTAGCTTGACTTTGTTCAGTTTGAGCCATTGCACCAAGTTCATCGGGGTTCTGACATTCGATAGCCATGCTCTCCCCACCTCGAGTTTGGACATCCCCTGTTGTCTCCTCAAGCTGCTACCCCACACCTTCTCCTTCAAAAGATGAGTGTTTGGTATCTAAATTTGAAACAAAAACCTCAAGATCATCCCAAAATGTGTCGTCCTCCCTCTCACTTTCAGTTTTTTGTGGAAGAGGACTATTTTCTTCATCACTGCAACTCTTCTGAGGTATTGAAACATCAAAACTTTGAACTTCTTCCCGTTGCTCTAGAGCTGGTATGGGTGTAATATGAGGGGTGCTTACTTCGTTATCCACAAAGAATGGTAATCCATTGAACAAATCAAGCAAGACTTGAGAACTGTAACTTGTTCTTTGATCTAGAATATGTTGTTCTTCAAACAGGGCCTCCTCTACCTCTTGCAGGAATGGCTCATGATGCTCTGGGTCTTTTTTAACGCTGTCCCAACTGGAGACTTCAAAATGGCCATCGATATTTTGCTACTCCAATGAACCAATATTCTCCATACATGCAACATTCTTTGGTTCTGCTAAAAAAATGGAGCAATCAGCAAAAACTTCCTGCTTGGTATGTTGTTGATCCTCTGAAAAGTTTTCTCCATCCTCCACAAAACAAGGCAACTCATTAGTGAAAACATGAAATGACTCATCAGTAGAAGACTTCTCTTGTTCAATATTTTGTTGTTCTAACCAATATTCTTCCATAGCTATATGTAGTAAATTTATTCTTGTAGCTTCTTCCTTCATGGTGAATGATGAGTCATTTTCTGAATCAATAGGTTTGTCCTCAATAGTGACAGGACAATTAGAATTATCTGGTTGGGAAACTTGTGGGATTTTTGGAGTTTCCTAGAGGAAAGGAGGTTGCTTCCTAATGGACTGGTCGCGAATGATGATAGGTTGATTGTAGTCATTTCCCTCGACTTGCAAGGGATGGTGGTTTTGAAAACTCAAGATTTCAAGATTAGGAGGTTGATTTGGGGAGCTAAAAGCACTATTTTGCCTAAAACTTGGGATTTTGACTTTTGGTATGATAGGAGGCTCATTTTTCATAAAACTTGGAAATTTGAATTTATGAACCTCTTCTTGAATAAGATGTTCAGAACTGACAGGAGTTGTTTGGGCTTCTAACCTTTGACACTGAGCAAGCAGAAGATTTGTCTATGTGGTAGCCTCTCTCTATAAATCCTCCTCAAACTATGCTCTTTGGGCCTCCAGCTCCTGATCATGAAGATAGGATTGATAAGCCAACTCTTCTTGGTGTTGGTTATACTCATACTATCTCTTGATCTCCGCTAGCTGACTCACGTAATCAAGTAGTGTGCTCTTTATAATCACCATCTCCCCTTGCTGATTTGACCGATTCCTTTCTTCTTCTATTCCCCGCATCTGCCTCTCGTGATTCAACTTTATATCTCTGAAGCTCCGATCTTGAGTATCTTGGGGCTGATTTGTGAGAAATAACGGTAGAGATGGAGGTTGAGCAGGGGTGGGCGGGTGGCAACTATACTGGGTATGCTGGTTTTGAAAAGCCAGGGAATTGAAACCAACAACATGATTATGCTAATATGGCTGATATGAGTATGGGTACGTAGGACTTTCATGATATGGTAGATGGTATGACATACTATTGTGAAGTCTTTCCATGCTTGTTCATCATGGTGTTTGATGACTATGCCTCCAAAGGCTGATAATTCTGAAGAGAACACTCGACCCTTCAGTATGTGTTCCTTTGTGCGCTGTTCACACTGGATCTACTTGAAAATCGGAGAACAGAGTCGCTAGGTATATTGAAAAGGGCCTCCAAAAGGCTGAAAAACCTCCTGCATACACCAGATAGCAACTTAAAAAGATTAAAACTTCTCTGAAATTGATTTTCAGAGTCCCACCGGGCGTGCCAAAAATCGTTGTCAATAGCTTTGCACCCTGCTGAATGCAGTATTCAGCATACTACTGAAACATGGAAACCTTCTTCAGATGTGGGTGATCTGAATGAAGAAGGAATCTCCAGAGTGAATTGGTTCTTCAAATGATGAATTCTATTCTAAAATAACTTCTAAGGAAAGGGATAAAAAGATGAATCTGAAAATAAATATGAGCCTAAACAATGACTTCAAAACCTAATAATGTTTTAATAATGATTATGATCTCTTCCTCACAAACATCTTTCAAAGAGATGTAGTATTTTCACAACTTCTCAAGAACAATTGATACATAAATGATTTGCATGAAGACTCGACTTGAAGCACAACATGCAACCTGCATTTTCTAAACTTTCTGCATTAAGAATTATAGTTTAAGGACAAAACAAGGATTCTGTAAACATAAATCACAAGATAAATCAAACTAAAACTGGAAATGGACACAGAAATGAGAAGTAGGAATGTTGTCTTAATTCAACTAAAGGAGAATGCCATAATCTGAAACTGAGTACAATAATGGGTTCACAAGGTCAAAGATGTGTATGAGCAAGAACTCTGATCTAAAATACCGAGAGAGGAGAGCTAAAAGACTAAGTCTATCAAAACATAGCTCTCAAGAAACCCTAATCCGAGCTTAGAAAAAGCTCAAGCAAAAAAGGCTTCAAACAATCTCAAAAACTGCCTAAAAGCAGAAAAAAGCACACTGCTTTTATGATCACACTGTCAAGCCTCTAAAAATAGGCTAATCTTGCTTTAAAAGCTCAAAAACACCTTATCTCTCCAAGATAGGTTTGAAATCCGACCAAGAGGAAAATTCAATAAAAGATCTACTAAAAATAGCAAGAAAACACAAAGCAATTTATAAAATATCACTTTATGATTCTGCTTTACAAGATGAAAATTTGCACAATTTGTCTATTTTTGCAATTAAAGATTTAGAATCTTTTGCAAAAAGAAAACATCCTTATATCTCCATTACAATATTTGATTTTCTCACAAAATCATAAAAATATTACATAATTATCTTCTCATCTTCCTATCAAAAATCTATCATTGATTTCTCTAAAATCAATCAAAAAATAGAAACCCTAACAAGGTAAATGACCCTAAACCAAATAAATTAGGTCATATGGCATCAAAACCTAATCTTAGGTCACAAGACATCCATTAATATTATTATTGCTTAAACCATACCCAAGGCTTCATATTTCACTAAGGCAAAATAATAAGTTCTAAAGACTTTACTATGACTTAAGCACATACAATTTTCGGCCTCCCCACATATACCTTAGCTCATATTTTAATAAGGTCACAATGAAAACATTATGAATTTCGGCCTCCATTGGAAATTCAACATGTGCTTTGATCGAATATTCTAGACTATGATGATGTTCGAATTAGGGTATGATAAAATTGGGTCAAACCCTAATTATCACTTCATTTCACACTCTCTACCTTGGAGAAAAAGCTCTACCGCCGTCACCATGACCGAGTTGAACTCGAGCTCGAATGCTTTTGAGAAACCATTTTCTGCCTTCTAACAGTCGAAACTACAATGGGTAAGTCTAATTTTGAAGTATTGAAATTCTATTCACTTCATTTCAAAGGACCAAGAATACGTTAAGGTCACAGCCTGTACGAGTTTATTCTTTGATTTCTTTGCACTCCTTGTGAATTTTTTTTGCTTGGCCGACCTATGAGCTCGTGCTATCTGGAAACTTTGTGGGAAATCTTGCTTCATTTTTGTCTTCAGCTTCTATGCACAAGGTAAACATCCCGTCGTAGTTCCACAACTACTCACTCTTGTTCTTTATTATGGCTTGATAGCCACAGCTAACACACTCTAATATCTCTTTATCCTGCATTTTTTGTGCTTGCACTTATATCTCTGTGAACTCGACCCATATTGGGAGCTGGACAGTCCTCTTAAAGGCTCAAAATCTTACCCTCCAGACTTTATCTGGAACTCTTGGCCGCGGTTGTATACATTCTCCACACGACATATTGGTAAGACAACACTCAACTGTATACTTCATTTTTCAATGACTAAAAGGAACTCTCCTTACCAATGAATTTCTAGCCTTGTCCAAGCCACACCAAATGTGATCCATAGAAAGCTTTGTTTTATAAATTTTGGGTTCGACCCAGAACAGAAAAAAAAACATCATTATGTTTCTTTGAAGATAAATCCACTTGTGGGTATCATGGAATTTTGAACAAAACTATCTTTCTTTCTTCTGATGCTCTATTTATCATAGAAACTTGCATTTTTGTGTTCTACTGCTGTTTTATATAAAACCCATATGGGTTCTCTCCATTATTGCATCTCTTGCATTCTGAATGCAAACCCCGAAATGGATATCATAGATGACTGTAAAATATGAAAACCAGTGTGTTTATTAGAAACCCCAATCGTGGGTACTTGAGATTCAAAACTGGAACTCCATTCGTTTGACTTTATTTATATGGCCTCGACCCAAAACAACCAGTGGCTTATTTTGAACTTTTGAAACAAAATAATAACATGGGTATTGATATTTTTCAAAGAAAAATGTACATATTCTTATTTTCTTGACAGAGCTCGACTACCCATTCTTTGCATTTATTCTTGCCATTTATTAACAGTCCCTCACCTAGGTATCACTAGAAATATAAAACTTCATGGCTTTATGTATTCACAACAAGGATGGTTTGAAATGGTGATAAAAACTGTATATTTGTCTATTTTCAATTTATAGCCTCGACCCCTATGACTAGTGGCTCCTGCTTTTATTAGTGTTTCTGTGCCTGTTAATTCCCTCCATACAAATTCTTGACAGTGATAAGGAAACTAGGCATTGTATGAAAACTTTCATAAGAAAAAAATACTTAATTTGCTGCTCTGAAAAACACATCCATATGGGTAAACCAGAAATACTGAAAATCTGATTCACATGATATCTCCGCTTCTCAGCCTTCTTTAAAGAAATGTTGTATAAACTCTGATCTTTAATAGGACTTCCTCCTAGACATTTGAATGAACAATGATACTCACCATCCTTGAAGCTCATTCGTAGTATTGGAAAACTGCAACTGTGTAAAACTGAGCCTCTTTGAATCATTCAAACTCCTTCTTGAATCTGCATTTTGCATTACTTGGACATCGAACTCATGCTACTTCCCTTGAGACAGAACTTGTCATGCTTGAGACTTTAAATCACAATTGAATCTAAAGCGAACTCCTACTTCTATTTTTTGCACTTATGCAGAACTTTTAGCTGAAACATTGAGTCATAATGGACTGCACTTAGTTATCCGTTCTTACGCATAATTGACACCTCATAAAACTCCTTCCAGAAATAAAGTGCTTGCTCTTTCCTTATTATTCTGGAATGATCACTTTGTTATTACACTCATAATGTTGTATTTGCTTTCACTAGCCAACAGTAACTGATGATTCATTTAACCCTTGAATGCACTATTTGTGTTCGTACTCAGCTGTAACATGGTACTCTTCATGCATTTTTATGTTTCACTTAATAAACCTCCTTCAAATCTGTTTTCTTCATGATGAAAGTCAAAACAAAACTCTTGATTAAGGCATAATGTATGCCTGTTCACTATCCTCGACTGTGAAAAGAATGAATTGAATCTTGCATGACATATATGATTATGATAAAACACAGAACATGAACTATGCAGCAATATCTAATGTAAATGTACTCAACTAAATTCCTTAAGTGAACTAAATTCACTGTTCACCTATAGCCTTCAGAAAACAAACCTGATCATTATGAATGCACAGTTGGTTTAGTTGCTCGATGGATAAATCTATTTTTACTCTTTCAGTTGTTCTTAATTTCATTCGATGAATATGATAATGTATCTTTAAATCAGCCCATTTATGAATAGGGCAGCATGCTGAGCTCTACCCTTGTAGGAGCCCGTTTTCCTCCACATGCTTGGTCTTCGAATAATGTTCAGCTTTGTGACTTTACCTATACCTGTACAAGGAAACAAACAATGTTAGCATAAAAATAGGACATGATGATCATGATATTGTTATCTCTCCTTTAGCTTCTTTCTTTCATACTACACTTGATTGATTGTTTCAATGCATGGTTGATAGTAGGTTGTACTATTGTGGGTGCTCCATAGAAGTTATGCCATAATCAGAGCCACTGGCACCTCTCTTTTCCTCCTACAGGTCGACAGAGCACAAGAAGACAAAAGTGCACCATCATCGTCAACCATCGGCCAAAACAGGCAATGATGATTATGTTGTTTACTTATATTTGATTTCTTTTCCTCATCTTCAATAGTGTAATGTGCTATTAGCAATGTATTGTAACAATCACATCCAAGGCTTTTGTGGATCTTTGATTTCAATTCTTCCTTTTCATTTGAAAATAAAATGCATTTACATGCAATATTGTAATATCATTTTGATTGTTGAAATCAAATGAAGCCTTGTAAAATATGAGTTTTTCATGAAAGAAAAGAAAGCATATGAAATGCTATTTTTCTCATTTGTTCAATTCTATACTTCTTTTAATTCTGCAACATCTAAATGGCACTTCTGAAAACTCTATTTCTTCTTTAAAATGCATTACTGTCACTCAATGCATAATGATAATAATGTGAAACAACATTTGAACTTAAGCTGCAATTTCACCTCATGATGTAATAACATTCATCCAGCTCTACCAATTGAGCTGAAAATGAAAATTTGGTATCAATAACAATGTGAGTTGCTTCAAGAAAATTATAATTTAATTGCCCCGTAACACACACTTACACCGTTTTTTATTTACAAGAATACAACTTGAAGTTTTTCTTTTAAGGTTCCTAGACATGGATATAGTGTTGGGTATGCAGGCTTCGATGTAGATTTTCTAGTGTAGGAAAATTTGTTTGGATCATGAATGGTCATCCAACTAGTGATTCAAAATACATATGTAAATACACTTGATCAAGAATTGATTTGTGTCTTGCATAGTTATCCAACTAGTGATTCAATGATCAATGATGCAGATTTTCTAATGTAGGAAAAGCTGTTTGGATCATGAATGGTTATCCAACTAGTGATTCAAATACCCTTGATGAAGGATTGATTTGTGTCTTGCATGGTTAGCAAGTAGATGAATTAATCTTGAAAAGAAAGCAACTTGATATTTAATTGATAAGAAATCCTAAGATAACCCATACAAAGGAATTTAGATTCTCTTTCCATCTCTAAAGTGTAAAGTTTTTACATTAAAGTCATTCAATTCTAATTTTATGTTCTCCACCTATGCAGTTCACGATTTAGACATTGAGGAAGAATAGAGATAGTTCAACAAAATAGTTGACCAAATATGAATTCATCTAAAATACAGTACATAAAGCTCAAATTACCATACTACAGGTATATTTTTAGCAGATCGTAAAAGGAAGAGGATACATAAGAATAGGGAGATTTAAGACAGACAACTACTCTGTTATCACAACGGATATATTTTCAATTTAATGGTTTAGACTGGTTGATTTAATGGTTTTCATAGTGCTACAACTTGTGTGGCTCACCTTCATTGTGTAATTGCATTTAGTTTTAACAAATGTTCTGTTATTGTGAAGAGAATAAAAGATAGAGCAGCTTAATTGGTTAAGATTGATGGAAATTGCAAGACAGGGTATGCATATGTGGAATTTGTAGTGATAAATGAATATATACAATGTGCATGTATTTCAAATTTGAAAAAATTAGAATATTTGTGTATTAAGGCAAGAGTGTTAGTACCTGAATAAGGGCTAGGAATTGTCATTGTGTGTTGAGCTTAACAGTGCTTTGCTTGGCTTTTAACATAAAACTATGATATGCACTTTTTCAGCGATGTGGACTTGAGAAATTACTTAGTTCTTATATATCATATTATTATTAATTGTTAGAATCAGTCAAAGACTTAAGATTCCAAGATCATTTATTAAAACCAACAACTTTCAACAAGAGAGAAAATCAAGAACATGAAGTTGCAACAATGAATGTAAGATATGCCAATATGCAATACTCAAGATTGCAATGATATATTGGACTCATTCAACTGAATCTCACTATTGGAAAGTCGAAAATAAATTCTACAAGTAAGATTTTGTGTCTTGACAATTTTGATGAGAACTTTGATAACTTTGCAAAATTGCACTTTTGATCAATCTTCAATCTTTTTTCACCTGCAAATCTGCACATACAAAGAGGGAAAAATTATTTGTTTTTGGTGAATATGAGTTTGTCTTGGTCAAACCCCATTTTGGTAATTAAACCTTGAAATTAAATAATGATAAAAAGAAGGAATGATGAATGAACACTAGCTTGTTGCAACTCACCAAACCCTTTAATGGCTGCCCTTGGATGATTGAAGTCTAACACATCACTCCAAATATTAGATCTTGCATGAAATAGCTTGATTGGATGTTTGAGTTGACACTTGAATGCTTGAAACCTGCATCACAATATTAGCTCCAAAAATATGCATAGATGTTGAATAACTTTGGCATGATGCTTGAGATATTGAATGTTGATGTAGAAGATTGATAAATATACTCTTGAATGCTTTTGACAATAATATTTGTTATAGGAATTCTCTCATAAAAATTCTAGGATTTGAAATGATAAAAGACTTTGTATTTATAGGTAATTTTCTAATTTCTTAACAATTAAACATCAAAGGCCAACAATTGCAATTTGAATTTGAATCATAAAAATACCACCAAAAGCATATTAAACAATGGGATTCTAAGTCTAAGTACAACCCATTCGCCCTTGGGCAAATGGGTCCTAGGCCCTAAACCCAAGACACACATTTTCCAAGATGTGTAATTTGGTGTTTGCAATTGTTTAATGTAGGTTCCCCTTTTGAAAAATGAGATTAATTAGGCTTTAAATCCATAATTAGGTCAATTAGAGGCTTAATTAAGTACAATTAATTAAGGGGAAGCAAACAAAGTGAGAAAATGTAAAGGAGTACATTTTTCATCACTACACTAAGAAACCTTGTGTTGTTTTTAGTTTTACGTTAAGAAGCTAGTGTGTCTTGAGGAAGAACCTTATGAGTGTACCATAGTTGGAAGTGAGGCATTCTCTTGTTGAGCATGGAGGTGAGGTAGTGGCGCCTCTAGTCTTGTGCCGAGGAAGGGTTGGCAAGCTTGTGTGGCTTATCCTTGATTGTGTTAGTAGCTAGATGGAGTTCCTAGTTATTGTGGAAATCCTTGAGTAGGACCTTGTTGGCTTGTGGTTTGTACCATCAATTGTAAGGGTAGCTGGTGATTGTAGTGTGGTGATTTCTAAGATGGTTGAGCACCTAGTGGTGGGTGGTCACTTAGCTTGTGAACCCCTAGAGTTGCATGTTTCATGCTTAGACTTGGTGAGAAGTCTAGATGACTGATTTGGGAATATCACATGGTTGAAGGATTGTGTATTAGGAATACCTATTATTGCTTGTACAAGATGCAGCCATGGTGTTGGTGGAGCTTGCTCAAATTATTGAATGGCACAACATTAAGTTTCTTAATAGAGATATTATGCAATATAAAGTCTAGTGGGAACATTTTTTTGTGGAAAGTGTTTCATGAGAGAATGCAAAAGATATAGACCATTCTTTCTTCATTTGAGTGCTAAGTTTTGAGATTTTTTTTTGTGGAATCTGTGTGATACTCATATATTTTAGTGTATGTCTAATAAGACATCAAGATTAAGTCTCTTCCTAGCGGGGAAGGATGTCACATCCTATTTTTCTTGCATAAACTTAATTAATAAATAAATGAAATTGGTTGAGACTAATCATTGATTGTCTTATGATTATTTGATTATAGATAAATGTATTTTAAATTAATGTTATTTTTTGCTTGAAATTGAAATTGAAATTGAAATTTAAGTGGAGATGAGATGTTATGTGCACATGCTTCAACTATGGTTTTATGGACTAACCTATTGACATAAATCTGAGTGCGAATGAGTGTAGGAACATGTTGAAGGTGAGAACATCGTTGAGGTAGAAGTATCCAAGCTTATTGATGGGCTTAATTTATGGCTAGTTTTCCTTTTTTAGTTTATGTTTTTATCATTTCATCTTCCAAGTTTCACAAACATTCCTAATAATTCATACACCTTTTATACACCTTTCATGCACTTTAAAGCAGACTTAAGTATGTGAAAATACAAATATGATATGTTGACATTTGTATGTGTGAATGCATGAATGTTCATGAGATTTAGTATTATTCCATGTTTAAATTATGATTGTTAATGATGTATATTCCTTAGGGATGAAACTAACATCTTGCAACTAGGACTATAACCCGCAACAATTGGATTTCTAGCCCACAACATAACGACTGTAGATAGTTGCAAGGGAGAAATTAGAATAGTTGAAGCACGACATTTCTAGAGGAGAACAAAGGTGACCATTGAATGGTCAACCGTGAGTCACCACAACACATTATTATCCACTAAATAAGACTACTTGAAGGAGAAGAATTTAATTCTGAGCAGGACTAACCCATGACATGACAGTTCCCAAAAACACATCTTTGTCATGGTGGTTAACCGTTAGGGACAGATTTATAATTCAACTTTTTTTCCTTTGTTTTATAATTATGGTTTTATATTTTAAAGACTATTTCCTCCCCCTATCTTTGAGTGAGAGTGGAAGGATACATTATGATTTTGTTTTCAATCCTAGAGGAATAAGAATCCTCCTGGATCTTATATAATGATATTTATTGTTGAGGAGTGAATCTAGTTACTAGTTAATAATTGTTAGTAGTTGTTGATTGTGTTGGCAAGAGACATTGCACATGTCATCTAGTGTTGTCATTGATGGAAACCCTAGTCAGTGATTCAATTTTCACGTCAATATTTGATCATACTGGAAGTTAGATTGAAGCTAAGTGATTAATTGTCAAGCTAGAACAGAACATCCGACATAATTGTGTTCATCAATTCATATGCAATATTCGGTTATCATTTTGAGTTATGGATCTTAGGGAAGGTTTTTCAATGTATAATCTATGTTATCCTTAAATATTTGAGCCTCATATCGATCAGTGTGAAAGTTAGAAGATCCAGTTGATTGATTTTCTGCTTAACAATGCAAAAGGTCGACTAAGTGAATATAGTGTGTTGTGGATATTCGAGGATTAATTGTTTTAGTGTTTTTTGTGTTTGAGCATGTTGATTTGGGTCCTCAATATGTTGTGACCGAATTTCGTTGGTGCGCATTGGAAATTATTTGTGGATTGAGCCAACAGTTTGTAAATATTTTATATTTTGTTGAAGCTGACATGTGGTTGATTAAATCTTTAGTTGCGGATATATATAAGCGATCATTTATATCACTTGGATGTATGTACGAAGTGTGTTGGTATGTTTTGTGAAAGTTAGAAGGATTGTAGAGAGATTATGCATAGTTTCACTTGTGTAGAAAAGGATTTGTGATCCAACTTAAAGCAGACAGAGCAGAAGAGCAAAATCAGAAAGAAGGTCAAGAAACTGATTGATGTGCTAAACTGGAATTGAAATCAGGTATTAGTAGATGCTATTCTCTTAGTTCAAATATTTTGGATGTAATCCAAATATTTTGTAAGACAGTGAGTCTTCCTTTTGTATTTGAGTAGTGAGATCTAGGCGGTGTGCGTGAATGCATGTGCATTCCTTTTGTAAACACTTATTTGAGTATACTCAAATCATATTATGGATTGATCTCCACCGTGGTTTTTCCCCTAACACGGTTTCCACGTAAAAAATCCTTATGTTATGGTGTTGTGGTTGCTTGTTTTTTGTTCGTGCATCTTTCTTTTGGTTTAGTGTTTTAAGTGGTTTAAAGATCAGATTAATAAAGTGAAATTTTGCAAAACATTGATTCACCCCCCCCCTCTTAGTGTTCCTTGATTCCAAAAATTGGTATCAAAGTCTAGTTCCTTGGAAGAAGTTTAAAAGCTTTTGGAAGATCTGGGAAAGTGATTCAATGGATTCAAGCAGTCTTCAACAACAACTTTTGGTGGAACTAGATGATCTTGATTAGTCAAAATTTGAGGTCTAAGAATTGCAAGCAAGCCTCATGAATGCTAAAAATTCATTCAATCATTTAAAGATAAAATCAATAAGTGCAGAGAGAAGAGAAGGGAACTATGTGATCAGATCAAGTAGAAAGAGAGTAAAATCATTGAGATGAACAATTGAGTCAAGCCCTAAAGGAAAAGATAGAAGAATGTGAAAATTTTGCTAGAGATAATGCAATCCTAAAGCATGAGATGGAATCTATTATGATGAGAATGACCAAGGAGATTGAAGAAAAAAAGAAGAATGAAGAGAATCTTACTCAATCCTTGAAAGAGAAATATGAAGAATGCAACTAAATTACTGATGGATTCAATCAGTTGGAGCTTGAATTGGAACAATCTAGAAATAATGAAGAAGAGCTTGAAAAGCAGATTGTTGATCTTAGAGTTGAACTTGCTACAACAAATGAATTCAAGGAGAAGTTCAAGATTAGCTCAGCCAAGCTTGATGAACTGATTAGAAATCAGAGGACTAGAAGTGACAAATAAGGTCTTGGATATGAGAAAGGAGAAAGCTTTGGATCTGGTCAAAGGAGATTTAGGCAAGGTAATCAAATGAACAAAGTTGGAAGGTATCTAGTAAGACAACCTAATGCTCAAAGGTTCAATGGTTACTATTTTTGTTTGCAATAAATTTTGTCATATGGCTGCTCAATGTAGAAGTAGAATGAATCCAAGTGGTCCATCATTTTTCGGTCAGTGTTTCAATTGCAATAAGTATGGTCATAAGTCAAATGAATGCAAAAATATGTCAAACAACTTTTTCAATAGAGATGTCAGATGTTATACCTGCAATAGATTTGGCCATATTGCTAACTAGTGCTGATCAAGATCAAATCAATGGAACAACTAGTCTAGACAAAGAAATGTGGTGTGCTATAATTACAACAAATATGGTCACATAGCTAGATTTTGCAGAAGTAGGAAGGGTCTAGTAAATCAAAGGAAACACATGTAGAAGGATGAAAAAGGAAAAGGAAGAGTCACTATAGATGAGATCAGGAAGAAAATGAAGAAGACATGGGTGAAGAAGAGTGTTTTTGATGCAAGAAATGATTCCACACTAGAACTAGGTTCTGGTAATTCCTCTGGGAATTAGTTTAAGGCCTCTGGCCTAAGGGGAGTTCTCAAGAAAATCATTTAACCCCCTGTCAGTAGTTGGAACTGGAATGTGGCAGATTACAATGATTGCATTAGTGATGTACAGATGTTTTGGAATGTCTTGTGGAGAGAATTTATGCAAACTTGAAGGTCTATAGAAGAATTTTCTTTCACAGTCTGTGAAAACAGGGTATCCAGAAGACCTAGGGTAAAAGCATTTATTGCGATGAAAAAGGTTAGGTGAACGAATGATAAAAATTCATTTCTATCCTTCATTTGTCACACTGCATTTTGAGAAGAAGAAGCTTGGAGAGCTCTAAAGTGAACTTTGGCAAAGATTCAAATCTAAAGGCGATTCGACAATCAAACCCTAATTC
This sequence comes from Sequoia sempervirens, assembly GCA_007258455.2. Taxonomy (NCBI): domain Eukaryota; kingdom Viridiplantae; phylum Streptophyta; class Pinopsida; order Cupressales; family Cupressaceae; genus Sequoia; species Sequoia sempervirens. Next base: position 284,245,583 of record VDFB02000013.1, read on the forward strand.
GGTGAAAGGTATTTATCCAAAAACTCGTGAATTTGAAAATTCTGGAAATGGCTACTTTGTTGGTTGTGGATATTAAGGATAGGCCCCTTCTAAAATTCAAATGGCACCCATTCAAATCCATCAAAACAAAACCCTTAGGTGCATTTTCCTTTGCTTCGTATGGTGTTTTGCATATCGAAGATATTAGGGCATACATCATGCAAATGTTGAAGAGTTAGGAAGCTCCTAGTTGCTAAATTTGTATGCCAATCACATTGTGGGAGATCATGTAAAACCCAAATTTAAGACTTTAGAGGAGAAGAAGTTCACTCAGATTGTGAAATTTCTTGTGTTTGATGAAAACGAATGGGTTTGGTATATATTGAGTTGAGTGCATGCCAATTTTATGTGGTTAATTCAAACTTTTAAGGTCACAAAGGAAGCCATAAGGATTGTTACTAGTTTAAATTCATCTAGTGGGCTGCCCACATTGAAAGCTGTGAAGAATCAAACAGTCACAGATGCAACCAGTTCAGTGTTTGACAAGAGATCTATGACAATTGATGATATTATTGATGTAGATGTGAGATTTGCATCTATGGTCATTGGGTACAAGATTTATCACTCTAGCTGGGACAATTCTATATCTGGTACAACAATTTATGCAACATATCAGATGGTCAAAGAAAATGAAGATTATGACCTGTGTGAGTTACTCTGAAGCCAGTTAATGGAGAATCTTGGCAAAATCAAGAAGGATAAGAAGAATTCTTTCAAATATGGTAATTTTTTGCTATGTTTGTTTTTCTACTTCATGAATGAAGTTCCAGGAGTTGGAAAAGTGCATTGACAAGGTGATAAGCTTGTAGCTATTTAGATCAGAGACATGTTATACAACATTGGTAACAATAAAGCAAGAAAAACTACAATTTGGGGTTATTTCAAGAGCTTTTAGAATGAAATGCAAGCCAAGGAAATGATTCCTACATCTATTGTGGAGAAATATAAGGATACAATTTGCTTCATGGTTGATATTGATCAATGTTTGATGGAAGTTGTTGATCCTAGAACAATGTGGATAATACCTATGGGTTATGAGGTTGAAGAACACATTTTGGAGCTATATGCTCAACACTTGCTAAGTAAACCTCGATATCTGACTGAAGAAAGGTTTGGTACCTTTGAGGAAAAGAATATGGAAGTTCATGCTCAATTGAAGAATCCAATGATAATCTGGAAGGTAAGAAAGGAAGTTTAAGCTTTTGCAGAAAGCATGGGGATATCAGCTAAAGTTGTAAGGGAAGCTAGAAGGAAAATAGAACAAGATGAAGCAGGAGAGCCAGCTAGATCTAGATCCACAAGGAGCTTTTCTCTCTCATTCGGTCCTGTAAAGAAGTCAAGTCCTGTGAAAGCTCAAGCCAAGACATCTGGTAGAGAAGGAAAGAGGAAGAAGGACAAGAGCACAAGAGTCTATGCTGTTGTCTTAGAAGATGAAGAGACTGAATTTGATGAAGAGGTAAGAGAAATAAAGCATATGGGCACCAAAGCATCAAAATTCTAAGGACAAGCCCTTTGGTAAAGAGAAAGCAAAGAAAAAGATGAAAACTGACAAATCAGGCCTATATGAAGTTTTAGGAACGAGGAGAGTGAATGCAAGAACTAAAAAAGAGAAAATGAGAGAACAATACTTGTTGATCTATGTTTGGTGATACCTATAGAAGAGATGAAGAATATTCTCATGAAGCTAAAAGGTATTTCAAGAGAAAGACAAGGGTGAACAAGCTGATGATTGGACAAACTGAAGAAGTCACAAAGGATACTAAGAAAATCCTTAAGGCAATTTTGTTAAAGAATAGATACAATGTTGTTTCTAAAGAAGTGCATGTTGAAGATGTTCCATTTGGTCTAGTAAATGAAGAAGAGAAAGAAGATACATTTGAGGATACTTTAAATCCTCTAGATATACATGACACTGAAATTCCTATGGAGACTGAAGCTCCTAAAGTTGTGTTGGTTGAAGAAAAAGAGATTCCTGAAGTTATGGAAGAATCGGTGATTGAAGAAAAGAAGACTGAAGCGAAGGAGATTCTTGTGGAAGCAAGAGACACTGCTAAGGAAATGAAGGATTTTTTAGAAGAGAAAAAAGAGGAGTTTGATCCTGAGTTGATTAAAGGTCCTATTAACTTGGCTACCTTATCTCCCATTGAGAAGCTGAAAGTTGCATAATTTGCTCAAGCCAAGGCAAGGGAGGAGATTCTAAAATCTCATATTAAAGATAGTGAGTTGTTAAGTCTTGCATCTAGTATTCTGGAGAAGATCATGCCTTCTTATGTCAAGGACTCATCTGATTCCCCATCCGGTCAGCTGAAGAAACTTGTTAATTCTGTAAGTACTCACTTTGAGTCACTTGAAAAGTCAACTATGGATAAGGTTCAAAAGGAGTTTGATGCTAAAAGGTTCAATAGATTGAAGGGGATGATTGCTAATGATAAAAAATTGTTAGCTACCTGTGTAAAGATTATTCAAAGTGCTTTGTATGAAGGTGGAAATATTTACAAGTCATGTTTATCATTGTCTAAATTCATTGAGGACATTGAAAAGAAAATGAAAGAATATGAGAAACAGTTAGCAGATATCTCTCAAGCATTTGATCCTCAAACTATTTTTGTTGGAAAGCAAGTAGGTCAAGTCATATCCCTGCTTGAAAAAATCAAAAGTTTGAAGCATGAAGAAGGACAAATTGTTGAAAGAGTTTGTGAGCTCGGAGGATTGATTGGTCCTAAGATGGAGACAATGCTTAGTGCATTGAAAGAAGCACAAGATGCTATAGTGGTCAGTGATCTGGTGAACCTTGAGTTTGTAGAGATGTAATCTTATCTAATCTATGGTCACATGACTATCTTGGAGAGTCTCAAAAAGAGTTGGGACACTAGCTTAAGCCTATTGACAAGTAATTTTGCAGACGTATTCAAGTTTATGTAAGTTAGTGAAGCATGCTTGTACATATGTAGTTTGTTCATAGAAGTTTTTGTTTGAGTTTTGGTGTGCGGATTCCCATCTTTGCCATTGATGTCAAAGGGGGAGAATGGGACAGTGAAAAATTCCTTAATCATCTCAAGGGGAGTTGTGTTTTTGAAGTTTTGAAGATTGGACCAGTGTATTCATGTTGGTTCTAATTCGACACTTAGTCATTTTTCACTAAGTGTTGCCATCAATGCCAAAGGGGGAGATTGTTGGAAAGAGGCACTGCACACGTCATCTGGTGTTGTCATTGATGGAAACCCTAGTTAGTGATTCGATCCGCACATCAGTATTTGATCATACTGGAGGTCAGATTGATGCTAAGTGATTAACTGTTAAGCTATAACATAACATATAATAGAATTGCGTTCATCGATTCATATGCAGTATTTTGTTATCATTTTGAGTTTTGGATCTCAGGGAAGGTTTTTCGATGTATGATCTATGTTATCCTTGAATCTTAGAGCCTTGTATGGATTGATGTGAAAGTTAGAAGATTTGGTTGATTGATTTTTTGCTTAGTAGTGAAAAAGGTTGACTAAGTGAATATAGCATGCTGTGTATATTTGAGGAGTAATTGTTTAAGTATTTTTTTTGTTCAAGCATGTTGATTTGGGTCCTCACTATGTTGTGGGCAACTTTGGTTGGTGTGCATTGGAAATTATTTGTGGATTGAGATGACGGTTTGTAAATATTTTATATTTTGTTAAAGCTGACATGTGGTTGATTAAATCTTTAGTTGCAGATATATATAAGCAATCATTTATATCATTTGGATGTATGTATGAAGTGTGTTGATATGTGTTGTGAAAGTTAGAAGGATTGTAGAATGATTATGCACAGTTTCACTTGTGTAGAAAATGATTTGTGATCTAGATTAAAGTAGACAGAGCATAAGAGTAGAATCAGACAAAAGGTCAAGAAAGTGATTGATGTGCTTAACCAGAACTGAAATCAGGCATTAGCAGATGTTATTCTCTCATTTCAAATCTTTTGGATATAATCCAAATATTTTGTAAGATAGTGAGTCTTCCTTTTGTATTTGAGTAGTGAGCTCTGGGCAGTGTGCCTGAATGTATGTACATTCCTTTTGTAAACACTTAATTGAGTATACATAGATCATATTGTGGATTGATCTCCACCATGCTTTTTCCCCTAATAGGGTTTCCACATAAAAAATCCTTGTGTTATGATGTTGTGGTTGCTTGTTTTGTGTTCATGCATCTTTCTTTTGGTTCAATGTTTTAAGTGGTTTAAAGATCAGATTAATAAAGTTAAATTTTGTAGAACATTGATTCACCCCCACTTTCAGTGTTCCTTGATTCCAACAGATTTTTGTGTTGTTTTTATTTTATTGCAATAGTAGATATGTATTGTTGAATGATAATATTTAGTAGATTCTTGTCAGATTGTATGTAAAATTTTAGAGTTTTATACAATAAAGGAGTTAGTTCAATACCATGATATGTTGATTATGTAGTAATTGTTTGATGTCTTCTGTGGAAACAACTCAAGCAAGGGCCACTTGAGGTACTACTAATCCACTTTGTTTCCTATTATTAGATTAATTAATGCATTGCTAGAATTAGTTAAAGTGATTTCCAGTTACATGCATGTGAAATTCATTGATGTAGAGCAGGGTGATTAGGCTTCAAAAAAATCAAACTAACAAGGTTTCCAAGTCTGGAAACCCTTGAAAGGGTTGGTTCCTTCACAAATTGACCACCATGCGTGTAGTAGTCCACATTGCCTTTTCTTGGCATATCTTGTAGAGAAGGCCCAAATTGGTTAGAACCTTCACACTTTCAAACACCCATTACCTTGCTCTTCAACATATCAAACTAGTTCCTCATGTTGTTTTGGAAGAATCTCTCCAAATTTGGCCTGCAATGTTGGAACTAGACCTAAATAGGCCACTTTTACAAAGGAAGTATGCTCAAATCACCTGGTAAGCTCCTAAAATATTCTTCAACAAACTCCATAGGTCACATAGGGACAAAATCAACAATTTGTTTCACCAAATCTTCCTAAAAATTTGTTGTCCTATCAAATCTCTATATAACCTAGCCTAACACATAGAGATGTTAGGCTAGGGCTCGAGAAAAATTGGTGCAAACTCTTTCACTGTACCCTACAACTATAAAAATTATAAAAAAAACTCCTAGAAGGTCCATTCCACCAAGTTTCAAAATTTTCCTACGGTGGAATGGCCTAGTTTTTCATGATTTTCACTCAAAACCCTAGAAACCCTACTTTACAGAGCTACCTTCAAAAAAATGTTTTGATCTCCCTCCAAACTTGATGAAAACCTACAAAATAGGATTTAAATGAAGGCTTACATGATGCTTGAATAGTTCACATATGTTTCAGATGTTGAGGCTTCTGTACGAAACCATACTAAGCGTAGAAAGTTTAGAAAACACAGAATTTCCATAGAAAACCAAAGAAAAAGTTTATTATTCACTAGAAATTTCTTCAACAACCCTGCCCCAATTTTTTTTGAGGCTTTTAAACATGTCTACACTAAAATCCAATGGTCCCCAACTATATTTTGAAAGGGGTGACTGTTCACATTCAACTACCAATAAAAATGACAAAGTTGCTATGCAACTTTTACAACTTTTACATTATTGTTGACAAAATTTAAAAAAATACCTACAAGACCCTACATGACCTTGATTACATTGAAATTGGTCTGATTAGACCTTATTTGCATCACACAAGAACAAAAAAATGATTCACTAAGCATTACCTAACCCATTTACCAAGGTGCTCCTGCACCATTCATGAATATGATTTTGTAGTTTAGATTGAATTTTGTAGCTTCATGTTTGCTCATTATCCAAAGAAATTAGTTAATTCAGTCTTAGGAGTTAAATAGTTACAGTCTTGAGTGATAGGTACATGTAGCATAAGGTAGCAACTTATATCTATTTCCCCTATTTTGCAATTTAGCATTTTATTTCCTTTTCCAAGTTTTTCAATTATATGTACATGTCTAATCACCTATAATCCATTGATATAGGAAGTGTTTAGAATCCATGAATGCACCAAGTTAATCAGACATTAGAGAGGCCCTACACTACTTTTCAATAATTAGCATGATGGAAACCTGATGCACTCACACACTCACATAGTTGTATCCCTCTTGCATTTGTATGATTAAGATTGTATTATGTTCTCTAAATACGAACCATTTGTGCATTATGATTTAAATGATGACTATGTCTTATGGATGATTATATTATTATGTTAGCAAAAATAAACTTAATTGGTGAAATAAAAGTATGTCTTGGTTAATTTATTTTCAAAAATTAAATTTGATAGAATAGAAAGATAAAAGATTTAATTTTAATAAATTACATAATTAATATTTATATATATTAATGTTGGTGTAAATAGGTATTTTTCCTATCTAGTCTTATCTAGGTCCTATTTACATTGTTAAGTCCACTTAGGTCCTAGGAAGGTATCTTTCTAGTTGGATTTTACTTAATGCTTATAGCTTAGGTTATTTAATATTGACTCATGTCATTTAATTATGGCACGATCATTTAATGTTGATACATTATCACCCTTGCCTATATAAGAAAGGCTTCATATGTACATTGTAACTCAAACTAAGCAAGTTCAGCTGAGATATTTTTCAGCTGGGTAAGTCCAATATATCATTGCAATCTTGAGTATTGCATATTGGCATATCTTGCATCCATTGTTGCAATTTCACGTTCTTTATTTTCCCTCTTGTAGAAGGTTGTTGATTTTTGTCGATGATCTTGGAGGCTGGACTCCTTGAGTGATTCTAACATGGTATTAGAGCTTCAGAATTACAAAACTCCTTCTCAGATCTATGGGAGATAATCAAGCTTGAGCTATTGCAAGGTTGCAAATCATGGTAGATCTTGAAAAGTTGAGTATACTCTTCTCTTGCATCATATGATGACCTGGAGAATTAGAAAAACTTGATAGGAATACCATATTTGGGGTTTTTTTCTTTGTGGTTTTATATTGTAGGTTCATTTTGGGTCAAAATAAACCCTTCCATTGAATTCAAAAGACCCAAAAACCCCTATTTTTTATATAATACTTCTTATTTTTGTGCAAGGGAAAAAATCATCTTTTTTGAGCAACTATCTTAAATTTGATGGCCAAATGATCATGAAAAAACACTATGTTAAATTTGATAACCAAATTACCATCATATGACATTGCTAAATTTGACATCTAGTTGACCATCATAATTTACTATTTTAAATTTGGTGACCAAACGGCCATCGGCAGGTCAATCCAATTTACCCCCTCTCCATCAACAATTTTGATTTCTAGTCCAACTTCAGAAGGGCATATCTCGATCATACAAACTCCTTCTTTCAAGTATTTTTTTTTATTTGGGGTAGAATTGCATGCTCTTCATAGTGGTGCATTTGGTTTTTTATTTTGGTCACTTAGGTTTTCAAAAATTATAGATTTTTAGAGTTGTTTATGAGCCATTCTCATTTTGGGAATTTTTGAGGATTCATTCTCACTCATACGATAACATTTTTGGGTGATTTTTTTTTGAAAGTGCATAATTTTTTGTGGTATTATTAGATTATTCTTGTCTTGTGTAAAAATTTTACTTTGAGCTTATGGCCAAATTTAGCAATTTGTATGCACTAAGATCAAGTCCACTTTACTAGGGGTTTCATGATTGAGTAATTTGGGTGGGGGGGGGTAATCTTGTGTTTTTTTTTGGGTTCTAATCATGTATTTTAAATCTTGGAGAGTCAAATGTGATTATTGTGGGAAGAAAAATAATACAATTGATGAATGACTGCAAAAATAACTTGATGATTTGAAGCTCCTTTATGAACTTCATCAGTTGCAGCAACTTTGCATTTCTCAAGGCATTAGTTTTCCTAATTCCCCTAAAATGGCATCAACTGAATCATCTAGTGTCCTTAAAGAAGAGGACATAATGGGGGATGATAGATGTAGTTGAATGACATGCACTAAGATCTCATCTCCTTCATCTACTAGTGTACCTAAGGATGCTTGTGATTCCATAGATTTGGCTCCTTGTGATTCAGTGCAGCAGGACATTCATCGTCTTCTAGAGATGGCTACTTGGGATGAGTACTTGAAAGACATTGGTGGGTTTTTTGTTGAGTCTCACATTTCATATTTGGGAGACACCATTGATTGCATTCGTCTTCTCTTTGATGGGGATGGTTCTTCTTTAGTTGTTGTAAGGGAACACTCTGACCCTCTTGTTCATTATCTACATGATCATCCTTTGTAGTTTGACATGAGTTTGGATACTTTTGGAAAACATTTGGAGGAGTGTTATTATTTAAATTGACGACTCAAGTTTCACATTCCATAATTAATTTCATTTAGTATTTTTATTTTTTCTCCCCAAAGTGCATTTCAGGTAAATTTACCATGTCTTGTCAAAAGGAAAATAGCCAAGATCTCCAATAGGGTTTACTCACCTAAGAGTTGAAATTTAATCCTACCTTTGGGTATCTCTTTTTCATAATGAAACAAGGAAGATAGGTGCATCACATATTCAATCACCCCATTTTTATAAAACCCTATTTTCTTTCATTTTATTTTGGTGAACTCGACATTGCAACATCTAAAATTTTGAAATTGGAGTTCATTCAAACCCTAGATCTAGGATTTGCATTAATTTGCATTGTATTGCATTAGTTTACATTTCATCTAGGGTTATCAAAATTGCATTAGTTTACATATCATTTAGGGTTTTAAATTTTCATTTTACATTGTTTAAAATCTAAAAAATCCAAAAAAATTACATGCATATTGCATTGATTTTGCATAGTACTTGCATATTAGTGTGTTTTCAGTCATTTACATTAACAAATTTGGTCAAAATAGCATTTCAAAAAGTTTCACTTTGTTCATCATTTTTCACTAATTTCATTTGTATTAGGACACCTAAATCTAGAAAATTATGTCACTGAAACTATAGTTTGCAACCTGAAACTAGGAATTCAAACATTATCTTATAAATTCAAATTTTGATTTTTTAGATCCCTAGCCTAGACTCATTCACCCTAGGGTGAATTAGTCTCTGTACAGGTGTCTTTTCAAAATTTTGGGCATCAATTTTTCTATGTTTTTTTTGTTTTATTTTTCTCTTAAATCTATGTTTCAGTTTCAGAAATTAGAAAATTTTGTACTTCCTTTCATTTAGTTCAATTGGTCAAATTAAGTGCATTGTTTGAAATCAAAATTGGCATTAAAATACATCGTTTTTCATGTTTTCGCATAGCATAATCAAATGATTATCTTGTTTCAAATCTAAAAATTGCAAAATACTTTTACTTACTTGCATTGTGATTCTTACTTTTGGGTGTTCATTGCATTTACATAGAGCCCTTTCTCCATTTTGGGTGCACTTAGGTTTCGTGAAACTTGTATGAGCTTCACAACTTGGTGTCCTATTTCCAATACTTTAGTGAGACATAGTTCAAGACTCATGTCATCCCACACTATTACATCTACTATGGATCTTGTGTTTTCCAACTCTTTCACTCATAGTGTTGATACTCATCAACCCATTATGGACCATAGCTTTCATACCACATTTTCCATGACCACTTTACCCACAACCAATGTGACTGATGTTGGCACAATGGTTGCTAATATCCCTCAAGAAAAGCTAAAACAAATGGATGAAGCCTGAGAAAAATTGCAAAACTTTGTGAGTGCTAAATATATTGCTAGTATTGTGGTTCTTGTCATAGATAACATGAGGAGAATTCTTGGTAATGAACAAGGAATAGAAATTATGCATAGTTTAGCTCATATAATTGGCAATCATGTCCTCACAATGGCTAGTTGTGCTCAAACTTTGGGATACACTCAAATTCAAGGTGGAAATCCAATTCCTAATTCTATAACTATGGCCTCTATTCCTACATACACTCATCCAACTGTTACTACAACAAAGTAACTCACTAGCAATGTCAATACAACCTTAGGTATTTCCACTGGGAATCCCTTTAGCTTTGTGCATTCAAATTTCATATCTCCTAATCCGTCTCCCCTCACAAAATTATAATTCACTTGTCCTCCAAATATATATACACCCCCATCTCAAAACACAACCAATGATTTTGTCCTTAACCAACTCTTGTAAAGTGTTTCATCCCTCCAACAACAAATTGCCACATTGAACCAAAATCAAAATGGCCAACCTTCATAATATGTCAAATGAAATCCCTTATCCTTATAGATATTGAGAGAAAAAATTCCACAAGGCATAGAGATTCCTAGATTTGAGAAATATGGTGGTAAAGGAGATCCTAGCAACCTTTTCTTGGCATACATAGCTCCTTATGTTGTGACTTCATTTTTGAAGACAAGCTCTTGGCTAAAATTTTCCCTAGATCTTTGAAAGATACAACCTTGGAATGGTTTTGCTCTTTACTGAATAACTTAGTTCATTCAATGAAATTTTTGATGCCTTTCTCAACCATTTCCAAGTGCACATTGGTCCCAAGATGACCTTAGCTAATTTAATGAAGTGTAAAAAAAAAGGATGATGAAAAGATCATTGATTTTATAGCATGATAGCAATTGCTTTACTCAAAAATCAACATTAAGATTCCTGATGCTGATCTTCAAAGAATGATCATTGAAAATTTGCAAAAAAAAGTCCAAGACAAGCTTGGGATGATGAAATTTCCCTCCTTTACACATTTGAGCATGGCTCTTTCTGACTATCAGAATTTGGCTAGTCATCATGAAGCAAACACTCCTAACCATCTTGAGAAATCTAAATCCATGCCCCTTAACTGTTTCTAACCATTCAAGAAACAAAATAAGATATTTTTATAGATAAATCTACCCCAAAAAATTCAACATGTTGAGCTTCAAGTGGATTCCATAAAAACAAAAAATCCATATCAATTCAGAGAGTGTAATAGAAAACTTACCCCACTACCTGATACCCTCCATTCCATAATGTTACAACTTTTGGGTAAGAACCTAATTACCTTACCTCCTATTAGATCCCTTGATACCACTAAGAATTTACCTCCAAACTATAATGCCAATGCCTTATGCCATTATCATCAACAAAATGGACATGATACAAAACATTGTAAGCATCTTAAAAAAATTGTGCAAGACCTCATTGATTCTAATCATGTCAAGATTGGTGGTGTTAAAGATCAAGGAAATAAGTCCATTGCCCCACCTAACCAAAATTTGTAAATCTTTACCAACCTCATATGCCAAATTATAATATCTCTTTTGTGAAAGCTGATGATTCCAACAATGATGTGATGAATGTTGACAAACTTCAAGACATAAATAATGAAAATATGAGTGATAATGAAGAAGACTTACAAGATATGGTCGACTTCATTAACCTTCAACCTTGTAAGGTCCAAACCAACCTCTCTATGGACATTTCTTCCTCATTAAATGATATAATTAAACATGCACTCAATGGTCCTCTTTACATTACTAAAAAAATCAATGACAAACCTATTAATGGGATATTAATTGACATTGTATGTGTAGAGAATGTGATCACTGAGGAATTCTTATTTGTGCATGAAATTTATCAAGATTCTTATGAAAAACCAAAATCATGGATCAAAACACAATTTTTTTCTTGCCCTATGATAGGGTTGATCACTCTTCCCTTAAAATTTGGACCAAAATAATTGAATGTCTCATTCTCCATCATTTCGTCGTCAGATTAGTTTTGTGTGAAGCTTGGTTATCCATGGCTACACTCCATGGAATCCATCCCATCAATAGTGCATAAATGCTTAAAATTTACATTTCGCAATGGCATATTTACTGTGGCTTTAATCCTATGTCTTCCCATGGGAATTTCTCATTGGATTTATTTTAACCCAAACCCATGGAACCTATTAAGCCTTGTGAGGAATTCTTTTTCAAATATTATCAAAAGTTTAGTCAAAGAAAATAGAAGAATTATCCCTTAGCAACATGCCTCAACCCATGATTTAGCCTATTGGGACTGTAAATTTTTGAAAGCTTTCACATGTTTTCACATCCCTGAGTTTCCATTGGAGTCCTTATCATAAGCACATGGGTTTGTTTTCATGTCATTTCTGCTCACATTTTTCCATATTACCCCATTGAATCCATCGAGTTATGCATTTTTCATATTGTGGTCCATATCGGCATAGGTCTGTCTAGGTCTCCCCGACCTATGTTGCTTGTCTGTTTGTTGTAGGTAATCAACATGACTTTTTCATTGTTGTAGCGACTGGAATTTACCTGTGGGTGGCTATCGACTTGACATTCGTGTTGTTTTGGCGACTAAGGGTGAACTTTTCGGCATGAGATATTTCATCGATATTGGTCTCAGCGAGTGACCTTTGGTCTCGCCGACACTACACATGGGGTTTCTATCGAGTAGCTTTCAACGAGAGGTTTTCCTTCATTATAATATCTTGGCGAAGTCTTCTTGTCTTACCGATTGGTGGTGGAAGGATTGACTTATCGACATGACAATTCCTTTGTTTTGGAAACCAAGGAGGAACCTATTGGCGTGAGTTTAGTCCTCGGTGGAAGCTCTCACCGAACTCATCATGTCTCACCGACCGGAGTAAATGAATACATCATATCGACATAAGTTAAGGTCTTCGGTGGGATGTCATGGCGATCTCCATATGTCTTACCGACTTTGCACAAGTGTTCACTTCGGCCAGAGTCATAATTTTTGGCATTGTGTCTTGGTGAGCCCGTCAGGTCTTGCCGACAATACAAAATGGATTTCTTTCGGTGAGATGTTGGCTTTGTCTCGGCGACCTAAGGATAAAGGGATGTGATATCGGTGAGATGGGGTTTTCAATAAGAGGTCTCGGCGAGTGACCTCCGGTCTCGCTGATGGAACACAAAAAGACTTGTCAGCATGAGAATGCTTATGTCTTAGCGAAATAAAGGTATCACGGGGGCTCTCGAAAAAATAAAGGCTTGTCTACATGATGTCTCCTCGATATCATAAGGTTATGGCGACACGCGAATGGTAAAGGAACTCTCGGGGAAACAAAATGAAATCTACATGACAACTCCCCAACTTTGAATGTCACGGCGAAAGCAAGAAACACCGAGCGGAGTGATTAACGATTAAATTGCCTTCGACATAGCTGTTGGATTGTCTTGCCGACTGTTTCACTAGTAAAAAATAGAAATTCAAATACTATGGCCGACATGTAAATTGCTAAAATAACTATTGTTGGCCGACATGAAATAAGCCCGAATTCTATGGAGGGCCGACATGGGGCTTCAATATGATTTATTTTCCTGATGTTGGTGTATAAATAGGCATTTTTGTAATTGTAAGAGGACCAGTTATTAGATATTGGATACACAACAAGTAGATATAGTGGAATAAAATTATCAGATCAAAGACTATTGTTGCATGATTTCAGAATGGAGGTATTTATGAAAATCAGTTGATGTTGCTGCATTTCTCTGGTGTCAATTATTTGTTGAATTTAATGAAAGTATTGCTAAGCTGTCTCTAAGATTGAGGCTTTCTGGTTGTTTGAATTGATATGACAAGTTTATATATAATTCATCAGTGCACATTTGTTGTATCTGTGTGATTGATTGATTGGTTCTTTCAAGCAAAGATTAAATCCTTTTAGTTAATCACAGTAATTAGAGAGAATCATCTGGATTGTTCAAGTAGAGCTTTGTAATCACATTTTGCATGTTTATACAAGTTGTAAACATAATATATGCTAGATAATTTGAGTTTCTCCAGAGAAGTGTTGCTCATCTTGATCTCATTTGACTCCGCATACCCAATAAGGCACTAGTCTCTACACTTAATCATTTTGAATTCATTCAGTTTCTTTATATTTGTTAATTGGGAATTTTAAATTTAGATTAGAAGATTGCTATTGCTATCAAGTTTGATTTCATTTGTTCACTTTAATCTGCCATTGTGGACAAATCACTACATGAAAAGATAATTATAAGTACATAAAGTCTGCTTAATTCAGAAAGGTACACCCGCCCAAGGTTTAGCAACACCTAAAGAGTAGAGGGTTGAGTTCTCTTGACCTTGTCTATTACCCTAAAGCGTATCAAGAGATTGGTAGCCTCTTGAGGCATTCAGCCTGCGTTTTTGAGAGCTAACAAATTGGCGACTCCGCTGGGGATTACTTCAAAAAATTCAGTTGAAGACCACATTATAGAGTCATTGAAGAAAAGGTTATAATTTGAGAAGATTCATAAAGAGTGATTATGTTGGGTAAGAGATCAAAAATAATCATTTTCCTACTTTTAGAAAAGTAGGTGGCGACTCTGACATAAATTTTGCAGCTGTTCATCATGAATGGAAGAAGATCTCAGTACAGGGGATGTCATACTGAAGCTCCTACCAGCAGCAGTAAGTGGACACACAAAGATGACAAAGTTGATAAAGGAAAGAGGATCAATGAGGACATGTGCATAATAAACAAAGGCAAAGCACCAAGAGCACATTGTGAAACATACAATTGCTATGATACATGGAGAGATGATTCAAGTGCAGAACTTTGTAGCCCTGAAGATCAAAGAAATACTTTTCCTTTTCACGATTCTCAGAAACAGGCTGAGTTTGAAGCTAGGAAACATGCTGAGTTCGAAGCTAGACTTAAGCCTGAACGAATCAGAATTCAGCATGAATATGATCAGAAGATGGAAGGTAACCAAAATGTGTTTATTGATCATGAGCTTCCTGACGAAGTAAGAGCACAGTTTGAATTACAAAGGAAGAGGATAGAGGAATTAGAGGCTAAATTGCAGAAAACTCAAGTTCCTGATCAGACAGTTGATTGCCCCCCAAAGTATGTACCACCTCATAAGCAAAGTAATCATGGTGCAGGGACTTTAAATCCACTAGTGTCTCCTCACCATCAGATGGGGGATCACTACAAGCAACCAAATCATCCACCTTATATTCCCACACAGCATACAGGTGTGCATCCACTTCCTGGTCAGTCTTTTATCCCACAATATAATGCACAGTACAATAATCCCATGCACCAGCATCAGTGTCCACCTATTCCTCCCCCTCACCAGCATACAACCATGATCAGACAATTTGATTTAGCAGGGTTTCAATTGTATCCTTACCCTATGGATGGCAACTGGAGAGGTCTGTATAGGGAGTAATGCAATTACTGGTAAAGAGCATTTAAAGAGTTTCAATGTATTCATCCAAGATATAGATGCGCCATACGAAGATTTATGCATGAAGTTTTTTATGATGTCACTTATTGAAGATTCCAGGGATTGGTTCAACAGCTTGCCTGTATTCTCAATCAATTCTCTTCAAGCATTCCAGGATCGATTCTTAGAACAATATGGGAATCTAAATGCACCAGATGCAACTCTTCATGAATTGATGTGAATCCAAAAAAATTAGAATGATTCTATTTATGATTTCAATCGAAGATTCAACAAATTGCAGACTAAAGTACCTCCTGGATCAAGGTTACTAGATTATGTTGCATTGAGTGTTTATTTAAATGCATTTGATCCTAAGACATGGTATGAACTAAGAAGTAGGATCCCAAGAGATATGGCTAAAGCTCAGAAGATAACACTAAAAATTGAAAACAACAGGAAGGCTACAGGTATAATCAATAAAAGAGACAACCCTAGGCCTCCTCAGCAAAGTAATAATTATCAGTATAGACAAGAGAACACATATACAACTAAAAGGCCGAGGTTGCATGACATGCCTTATAATACAAATTGGAAGGATGGAAAACCTATAACAGCTAGGCCAAGAAACAAAGAGACTCCTGATCCATTGAACAAGAAGGAAACTTACATGGTGAGTAATAATTACTATTGTGAAGCTTGTGATAAACCACACTCTCCAGACTATTGTGTTGTGGCTCAAAGGATGCAAGAGGAGGGAATGTGGATGGAAAATAATGGAGAAGATCACAAGGTTTACTTGACTTCAAATACTTTTTACCATGCTGAGGAAGGATACCCATCTTCTGAGGATGAAGGTTATGAATATGATGTTTCAAATCAGAAATATAATGTCCATATAGCTAAACAACAGATTCTTCCTGATTCTGAAGAAGATTATACAGAGCCACATTCAGTTGAGGTGCCTGCTCAAAGTAGTATTAGAAGACTCACCAAAGAAGAAATAGAAAGACTAATTGTTGCAGCAGTTGAAGAAGTAAGGAGGAAATACTGGTTGAGAAACATAAAAGTAAACGAAATGCAAGGCGTCCCTAGAGGAATCTTTATAAAAGATCACAAATCAGAAAATAAGCAGCATGATAAAAGTGAACAAAAGCCTGTCCAAAAGGAAAAGGTGAATGAATTACATAAAGTGATACAAATGCCTGACCAGCCTAGTAAGAAGGAAAAAGAAGAAAACAAAGGAGAAGCGCAAGAACTGAAGAAGGCTACCAAGGTGGAGGGCTCCTCTTTTAACTTCACTCAGGCGTTATCCCAGGTAAAAATATTTGTCCCACTACTTGAGATGATGAAAATTAATGTATATAGAGATACTGCTGTTCAATTGATTACAAATGGGAATGAAAAACATATGAATTCTGAAAGCAAAGCAACTGTTAAAGCAATCAATAGGCAGGAAAAGATAAATATCCCAGAAGTTTGCTTGGGTGATGTATTAAAAACTCCCCCACAAGTGGATCCTTTTTTCACTACATTACTCATAAATAACAAACTGTTAAGGAATTTCATGATAGATTTTGGTGTTGCCATAAACATTATGCCAATAGGAGTAATTAACCAGCTTGGCATGTCGGTTGATACATGTGAAGGGAAGTGTTATGCAATGGACAACAGACCTATTCCTGTGGTAGGTATTATGAGAGATGTTGAAGTCAAATTGGCTACTTATCCACAGGTGTCTTATAATATAGATATAACAGTGATTGATACTCCTCAATTTGGGATGCTTCTGTCAAGGCAGTGGAAAATAGCAGTTGGGGGGAACATTCAATTTGATTTGTCTTATGCTACAATTCTAGTGAATGGTCAGGATGTCAAATTGTATAGGGAGCCAAGAATGAATCAGCTTGTTGACTGTGTGCCTCAAGATCAGATCAATTGTTTTTGTGATGTTAATCTTGGAATTTTTAAGATTGAATCAGCCCAACCAGAATTAACCAATAGCGATCCAATTGAAAAGCATGTGGCACAAAGCTACAATGAAGTATGGAAGATGTATTTTGATGGAGCATGCAGCCGAGAAGGTAATGGCACTGGGATTGTTTTTGTTTCACCTGAAGGTATTACATTTAAATATTCATTTCTATTAGCATTTGAATGTTCAAACAATGTGGAAGAGTATGAAGCCTTGTTGACAGGTTTAAACATAGCTGTGAAACACAAGATTAAGTTGCTGACTATTTTTGGTGATTCTGAGTTGGTTGTTTCACAAATCAAGTCAAAGTATGCAGCAAAACACAAAAGATTGAAGCAATATAGGAATGTTGCGTGGGACACAATTGAATTATTTGATGCCTTCTCAATTGAGTGGATTGACAAATCAAAGAATATAATGGCCGATTTTTTAGCAAATGTGGCGCTGAAAAGAGATGATATCACATTGGATGGGGTTTCACAGATTGAATTCAAGACAAGGCCTGCTATTCTTGATAACATTTATAGTTGGCAGGTCTTCAATGATGATACTGACCTTTTGAAATTCCTCAATTGTATAGATCAATATGAAGCTCAGGAAATTGACTTCAATGTTTTTGTTGAAGAAGTGGATGGGAAGCAAACAGTGTTTGGAAAGGAAATATTACAGCTCAAAACAAATAAACTTCTTAAAGGCTTAGTGGCATTGGAGAGGGTGTATGCTGGAAATGATCGGTCTCTCATGAGGCAAACACTAGTCAAAAGGGAAGATATTGAAGAAGTTAATTTAGGGATTGAGATGGAACAAAGAAAGGTATACATTGGAAAGAAGATAATCCCTACAATTAGAAGAATGGTGATTGAGTTGCTTAGAAAGTATAAGCATGTGTTTGCCTAGTCTTATGAAGATCTGAAGGCATACAGGGAGGATTTATTTCAGCATGAAATACCATTGAAGCCAGATGCTAAGCCATTCAGACAAAAGCAAAGACCTATAAATCTAACACTGGAGCCTAAGATGCAAGAGGAATTGACAAAGCTCAGAGATGGGCGAATTATCAAACCAATCAGGCACTCAACATGGGTCTCAAACTTGGTTCCTGTGAGGAAGAAAAATGGAGTGATCAGGTTATGTGTGGACTTCAGAAATCTGAATATGGCATCTCTCAAGGACAACTATCCTTTACCCAATATGGAGGCTATATTACATAAGGTGACAGGGTGTGAGCTGTTGTCAATGATGGATGGGTTTTCAGGGTACAACCAAGTTAAAGTAAAAGAATCTAAGCAATATAAGACAACATTTACAACTCCTTGGGGAATGTATGTATACATAAGAATGCCATTTGGTTTCACTAATGTAGGGGTGACCTTCCAAAGAGCTATGGATGTGGCATTTGCAAATTTAATCAATGCTATCATGGTGGTGTACCAAGATGAGCTGACTGCTTATTTGAAGAAGGTTGAAGATCATGTACAACATTTGGAAAAGGTATTTATTAAAGCCCTAGAATATGGTATCAGCTTAAATCCTAAGAAGTGTCATTTTGCAGTCACAAAAGGTAAGCTCTTAGGACATGTTGTTTCAAAAGAGGGAGTTAGAATAGATCCTGAGAGGGTTGAAGCTATTGATAAATTCCTATTCCAAAAACTGTCGAGGCTATACAATCGTTATTTGGACAAATTAATTTTGTTAGGAGATTTGTTTCTAATTTTGCTGAGATCATTAATCCCATATCAAAAATGTTGAAGAAAGGACAAAAAATGGAATGGACTGCAGAGGCCTTGGAAGCTTTTATATCTATCAAGAGGGCCATAAAGGAGGCTCCTGTCCTTAAGTCTCTAGATTTTGCAAAGCCTTTTCAGATATTTTCATTTGCTTCAATGCATACTATTGCTACTGTTATGTTACAAAAGAATGAGGATGGTCATGAACAACCTGTGTCTTTCTTCAGTAAGTCATTACAAGGGTCTGAATTAAAGTATGATATAATAGAAAAATAGGCATTTGCATTAGTAAAAGCTACAAAAGCCTTCATGCCATATCTTGTTGGAGCAAAGGTGATTGCTTATGTCCCTCATGCAACTATCAAAGATATTCTGACACAATCCAAAGTTACAAGAAAAATATGCAGATGGATTAACAAAATCCAAGAGTTTGACATGGAGATACATATTACTAAGCTAGTGAGAGGTCAAGGCTTGGCTAGGCTGATGGAAGAATCAAATATTGAGGCAAGTTAAGTTTGTAATGTAAATGAAGGGACTGCAATTGCAAGCATTGAGCACACTCCTTGGTATACTGATATTATGCATTACCTTAAGTACATGAAGTGTCCAGAGGGATTGAGTGACAGCCAGAAAAGAACTTTGAAGTTGCAAGCATCTAAATATGTTTTCATGGATGGAGATCTATTTTGGAAGAATAGGGATGGTATACTATTGTTATGTCTCGATGAGTTTCAGGCCAAGCATGTTCTAACTAAAATACATGAAGGAGTTTGTGGAGGACATTATTCAGCAAAAACAACTGCACACAAGATTCTCAGGGTAGGTTACTATTGGCCTAAGGTTTTTAATGATTCTTTCACACACGTAAGAAAGTTTGATGCCTACCAGAAGTTCTCTAGAAAATTGAAGTATCAAGGAGCTTTGCCACTTAGGCCTTTGTAGGCTGATGCCCCTTTTCATCAGTGGGGAATTGATTTCATTGGCGAGATACAGGAAAAATAAAGTGGAGGGTTCAAGTGGATACTGGTTGCTACTGATTATTTTACTAAATGGGTAGAAGCAATCCCAACTAAACGGGCTACAAGCAAAGTGGTGACAAATTTCTTGATGGACAACATTATCACCAGATTTGGTACACCATTAAAGTTAATCACAGATAATGGAATGTGTTTCAGATCAGATGAGTTCAAAAGATTTTGTGCCACATATAGCATTACTATTTCTTATGCAACTCCTTATCATCCACAAGATAATGGTCAAGCTGAATCTAGTACTAAGAGTCTCTTGAAGATCATAAAGAGGATGTTGGGTCAGAACAAGAAGGCTTGGGATTCAAAATTAAAGCTGGCTATGTGGGCTGATAGGATTACTAATGAAAAAGCAATTGGAAAATCCCCATTTGAATTGGTGTATGGAGCACAAGCCAGGATGCCTTTACATAATTTGTTAGCAGTCTACAAGTTTGTCTTTCAGGATGATCTAGATGTTCCTGAACCTATAGAAGAAAGAATGGAGCAACTAGCTGAACTTGATGAAATAAGGAGGGTTGCTCAAAGCCAAAACATGAAGTTGCAAACATAGATGAAGTATCTATTTGACAAGAAGGCAAAGGATAGAAATTTTGAAGAAAATGACTTGGTATTCATGTGGAACGCAAGGTGTCAGTAAAAAGGAAAGCATGGTAAATTTGAAGCTTTATGGCTAGGACCTTTCGTTGTTGTTGGAAAGAAGGGTAAAGACTCGTACTATCTACAAAATATGGTTGGTGAAGATCAGGAATTTCCTGTACATGGGAAATTATTGAAGAAATTTTTCTCGTGAGCAACACAGAGGGTTGAGGGTTGCCAGTGCATGGACAACTCTTGCTTATCCTCTTTAAAATTATTTTCCATGCACAATAGTTTAGGTTTTCATCCATCTCCATTTTGCATTCATTTTCCTTCCATTCCATCACACTTCATTTCCATTGCTACATTTTCATTCTACTCACTGGTTCATCATTCTATGTCTAGTCTACTCACCCAATGATCTGGATCCTTGCAATGATCTCACTATCATTCATCCCCAGATGGAGCCACTATTGGGACTGTAAATTTCTGAAAGCTTTCACATGTTTTCACACCCTTGAGTTTCCATTGGAGTCCTTATCATAAGCACATGGGTTTGTTTTCATGTCATTTCTACTCACATTTTTCCATATTGCCCCATTGAATCCATCGGGTTATGCATTTTTCATATTGTGGTCTTTATCGGCATAGGTTTGTCTAGGTCTCCCCGACCTATGTTGCTTGTCTATTTGCTGCAGGTAATCGACAAGACTTTTTCATTGTTGTAGCGACTGGCATTTACCTATGGGTGGCTATCGGCATGACATTCGTACTGTTTCAATTATTGAGGGTGAACTTTTCGACATGAGATCTTTCATCGGTATTGGTCTCAGTGAGTGACCTTTGGTCTCGCCGACACTACACATGGGGTTTCTATCGAGTAGCTTTCAACGAGAGGTTTTCCTTCATTATAATATCTTGGCGAAGTCTTCTTGTCTTACCGATTGGTGGTGGAAGGATTGACTTATTGGCATGACAATTCCTTTGTTTTGGAAACCAAGGAGGAACCTATCGACGTGAGTTTAGTCCTTGGTGGAAGCTCTCACCGAACTCATCATGTCTCACCAACCGGAGTAAATGAATACATCATATCGAAATAAGTTAAGGTCTTCGGTGGGATGTCATGGCGATCTCCATATGTCTTACCGACTTTGCACAAGTGTTCACTTTGGCCAGAGTCATAATTTTTGGCATTGTGTCTTGGCAAGCCCGTTGGGTCTTGCCGACAATACAAAATGGATTTCTTTCGGTGAGATGTTGGCTTTGTCCTAGTGACCTAAGGATAAAGGGATGTGATATTGGTGAGATGGGGTTTTCAATAAGAGGTCTCGGCGAGTGACCTCCGGTCTCGCTGATGGAACACAAAAAGACTTGTCAACGTGAGAATGTTTATGTCTTAGCGAAATAAAGGTATCACGGGGGCTCTCAGAAAAATAAAAGCTTGTCTACATGATGTCTCCCCAATATCATAAGGTTATGGCGACACGCGAATGGTAAAGGAACTCTCGGGGAAACAAAATGAAATCTACAGGACAACTGCCTGACTCTAATATGTCATAGCGAAAGCAAGTAACATTGAGCAGAGCGATTAACGATTGAATTTCCTTCAACATAGCTGCTGGATTGTCTTGCCGACTATTTCACTGGTAAAAAATAGAAATTCAAATAATGTGGCCGACATGTAAATTGCTAAAATAACTGTTGCTGGCCGACATGAAATAAGCCTGAATTCTATGGAGGGCCAACATGGGGCTTCAATATGATTTATTTTCCTGATGTTGGTGTATAAATAGGAAATTTTGTAATTGTAAGAGGACCAATTATTAGATATTCGACACACAACAAGTAGATATAGTGGAATAAAATTACCAAATTAGAGACTATTGTTGCATGATTTTAGAATGGAGGTATTTATGAAAATCAGTTGATGTTGCTGCATTTCTCTGGTGTCAATTATTTGTTGAATTTAATGAAAGTATTGCTAAGTTGTCTCAAAGATTGAGGCTTTCTGGTTGTTTGAATTGATATGACAAGTTTATATATAATTCATCACTGCACATTTGCTATATCTGTGTGATTGATTGATTGGTTCTTTCAAGCAAAGATTAAATCCTTTTAGTTAATCACAGTAATCAGAGAGAATCATCTGGATTGTTCAAGTAGAGCTTCGTAATCACATTTTGCATGTTTATACAAGTTGTAAACATAATATATGCCAGATAATTTGAGTTTCTCCAGAGAAGTGTTGCTCATCTTGATCTCATTTGACTCTGCATACCCAATAAGGCACTAGTCTTTGCACTTAATCATTTTGAATTCATTCAGTTTCTTTATATCTGTTAATTGAGCATTTTAGATTTAGATCAGAAGATTGCTATTGCTATCAAGTTTGATTTCATTTGTTCACTTCTATCTGCCATTGTGGATAAATCACTGCATAAAAAGATAATTATAAGTACATAAAGTCTGCTTAATTCAGAAAGGTACACCCGCCCAAGGTTTAGCAGCACCTAAAGAGTAGAGGGTTGAGTTCTCTTGACCTTGTCTATTACCCTAAAGCGTATCAAGAGATTGGCAGCCTCTTGAGGCATTCAGCCTACGTTTTTGAGAGCTAACATAGCCTCCTATCATTGATGAAACCATGATTAAACCAAAAGCCCTTCCAAGTAACCAAGACCAATCCATGAAAAATACTCTACGTATTTCTTATAATAGACCAAGAGATAACCATATAAGTCTCGTTGTGCCTCCTAAGATTAAACAAGTTTATAAAGCTAAAGTGAAAGTGGTTAAACAACTTTCTATGGTTCCTTTCATTCCTCCCTTGTAGGAAATAAAGAAACCAATGGTTGATAAACCCACTTCTACACAATCACAACTTGAAAATCATGCAAGAAGAAATAGAAATGCTAAAGAGCATAGGTGTAGATGTCATGCTATTGATTGTTAGTTAGAAGAAAAGAATAAAATAAAAAATCAAGATCAAATACCAATTGAGATAAAGCATGATGATTCTCCACCTTTGCAACAACAACATGAAACTTCAATGGACATTGTAATTAGGCCTTTTGTTATGATTAACTTGGATGATGATGATGAGATTTCTAAGATTGATGAGGAAGTGCATAATGATCCAAATTTATTGTTCTCCTCTTCCATAAGATTAGATGATAACAACCGTGATGATCATCCTATAAAGAGTGACTCACCATGTGTTGAACCTGGTGATGCTCCTAGTATGACACTTGTCATTGTCCCTTTGGCTAGTTTCCCACCTTTTACATATGATGAACAAGATTGGGATGCAGATGACCTACTATAGGTTGAATCACATGTGCCATACTAGTATTTTCTTTATTTTTCTTTTCATGTTCTTTGTGATTGCATGTGCACAATGTGATCCCCTATGTAGTGTTGCTTAGTGTGACTTTATATGTTTGTGATCCTACTTTGGATGACCCTTGTCACTCTATTGGTGCAAGGATACAAAGGAAGAAAATATGTTATGACGTTCTTCTATTTGTATCTACATTCTTCTATTTTTCATGACCATTTACCTTTATATCTTGTCTTGTGTCTTCCTTTTTGGGATGATGCAAGGCGTTGAGACATTAAAACCTCTTCCATGTTTACCAAAAATATTTTCTTTGTTTTTACTCTCTATGTGTCACTCTTCCTTTGTGATAATTGTTCCATGAGTCATTTGGGGAATGATGATGATTTTGAGCTTGATTATATCACTGTAGCAAATACATAATGTTGACCCCAAATCCCTAGATTCCTTATGTGTTATCTAAGGATTGCATATGGGGGAAACCTCCTTTCATGATGTAGCTCTATTTTGGAAACATATGTTTTACTTAGGGCTTTCCAAATAAAGCTCGCATGTATTGGAATTTATTGTGTTCTACTTTAAATTAATTACTCACAACATGGTGTTTAGCAATTTATTTAAGGTGGGGGCATACACGTCCCTGCTCATTATTCCCTTCAAGTGCGGTCTCCTTATTTCACGTGATATGTATTTTTGGTGGTGACATTGGGTTTTATGTCCTTTAAGAGAGTGACCTTTCTTGGCATATGACATTCCTATTGGTGGTAATGATACACCTTGCATTCACTAAGTTATGAATATTTTATCCTTGACTAGTCCTCTCTTGGTGACATTGAGCATGATGTTCCCTAAGGTGAGACCTTTCATGAACTAAGAAAAACCCCTTTGACTATCCTATCCTATTGTATTTAAAAAAATTTCATGGCCACCAAGCATAACACAACTTGCTTGCCAGTGAAGCCTTTTTGTTTTTCATGTGTCTAGCATAATGTAGCTTTCTAGCCTTGTAGAACCTTTCTTTGTGTGGCACCTTATCAAAGTTATCAGGAGGTATAACTTTTGGTATGGTTGATGTATGGGAGCCTGTATACCTAGTATAACTTTCCCATCATCCAAACTTTTGGGGCTCACCTAGTGGACAACAGTTTTAACTAGCACTCTTGAGTATATTTTGTTTGCATATTGGACAATGGGTTTCCACTTGTGAATGTTTTTTCTTGGACAAATAACTAAGGCTTGATCCATACCTATTGGACAAACAGTTGAGGCTTGATCCACCATTACTTCTTTCTTTTTTTCATCAAATTTAGCATTGTATGATTGTGTATCCTATCTTGCTAATGTATATCATACATATGTATGCGTCCCTTTGCACTTATGTTGGTTTACCATGGGATCTTAATCCTAGGAGGCTTGGCCACCTCCTTGATCTCTATCATCATATCTCAGTAACATTTGTGTACTTGGACTTCTCTTGAATTATTGATCTACTTTAGTGTGATTTTGAGTGTAGGGATTATCCTCTCACTAAAGTGAGGGCTAAATGTAGTGACAAAAAAATGTATTCCTTTACATTTTCTCACTTTGATTTCCTCCCCTTAATTAAGCCTCTCCTTAATTAAGCATCTAATTGACCCAATTATGCATTTAAAATCCTAATTAATCTCATTTTATGAAAGGGGAACCTACATTAAACAATTGTAAACATCAAATTACACATCTCAAGGAAAATTTGTGTCCTAGGTTTAGGGCCTAGGACCCATTCGCCCAAGGGCGAATGAGTCCTACATAGACTTAGGACCCCATTTTTTAATATGTTTTTGGCAGTATTTTTATGATTCAAATTAAAATGGAAATTTTTGGCCTTTGATGTTTAATTGTCACTCACAACACAAGGTTCTTCCTCAACACCACTTGAACAAATGAGGATTTTCTAGACACAATAGCTTCTTAACATAAAACTAGAAACAACACAAGGTTTCTTAGTGTAGTGACGAAAAATGTACTTTACATTTTCTTAGTTTGTTTTCCTCCTCTTAATTAATTGGACTTAATTAAGCCTCTAATTGACCTAATTATGCATTTAAAGCCTAATTAATCTCATTTTTTGAAAGGGGGATTGCATTAAACAATTGAAAACATCATATTTCACATCTTGGAAAATGTGTGTGGGCCTGGGACCTATTTTCCCAAGGGCGAATGGGTCCTGCTTAGACTTAGGATCCCATTTTTTAATATTTTTTTGGTGGTATTTTTATGATTCAAATTCAAATTGCAATTGTTGGCCTTTGATGTTTAATTGTCAAGAAATTGGAAAATTACCTATAAATACAAGGTCTTTTTATCATTTCAAATCCTAGAATTTTTATGAGAGCATTCCTATAATACATATTATTGTCAA
Organism: Sequoia sempervirens; assembly: GCA_007258455.2. Classification (NCBI taxonomy): domain Eukaryota; kingdom Viridiplantae; phylum Streptophyta; class Pinopsida; order Cupressales; family Cupressaceae; genus Sequoia; species Sequoia sempervirens. The sequence continues at coordinate 284,271,789 of VDFB02000013.1, forward strand.
AAGCATTCAAGAGCATATTTATTAGTCTTCTACATAAGAATTCAAGATCTCAAGCATCATGTCAAAGTTATTTGCATCTATGCATGTTTTTGGAGCTAACATTGTGATGTAGGTTTCAAGCATTCAAGCATCACATCAAGTGTCAAATCAAGCATCCAATCAAGCCATTTCATGAAAGATCTAATATTTGGAATGATGTGTTAGACTTCAGTCCTCCAAGGGAATCCATTAAAGGGTTTGGTGAGTTGCAACGAGCTAGTGTTCATTCATCATTCCTTCTCTATATCATTATTTCATTTCAAGGTTTACCAAAATGGGGTTTGACCAAGGTAAACTCTTATTCACCAAAACAAACAATTTTTCCCTCTCTTTGTATGTGTAGATTTGAAGGTGAAGAAGGATTGAAGATTGATCAAAAGTTCAATTTTGCAAAGTTGTCATAAAATTTGTCAAGACACAAAATCTTACTTTCATAATTTATTTCTAACTTTCTGCAGTGAGATCCGAAGAAATCAAGAGTGCATATCTAGGAGCAGAGGACTACGAAATCATATTTTGGATCCCTCTAGCAAGACCCATTCTCCCTAGGGTGAATTTTTTCTAGGAGGACACTCAACAACAACTTTTGGTGACTGGTACACATCAACTTACCCTTCTTAGATCTGTTGGAAGTTTGTTGTTTTTTATTGTGTTATGCTTTAAATTGATTATTCTAGTTTCACATTGCATAATTGAGTTCATTTAATATTTTTAGTTTTTCTCCCCAAAGTGCATTTTAGGTATATTTATCCTATCTTGTCATAAGGAAAATAGCCAAGATCTCCAATAGGGTTGTCTCACCTAAGAGTTGAACGTCAATCCTACCTTTGGGGATCTATTTTTCCTAATGAAACATGGAAGATAGGTGCATCACATATTCAATCGCCCCAATTTGATAAAACCCTATTTTATTTCATTTCACTTAGAGGCAAGAATCTAGAAACCTACCTCTAACAGGCATAAGCACTCCCAACAAAAAGGCTTGACAAAATGAAAACCCACATTAAAACCACCAAGGAAGCAATTGAACACAAAGCATAGGAGCAAAAAAATTAGATCTTCACTATAATGGTGCTCACTATGACCCTCCTAAGGGTTTAACAACCCAAAAAGTTCATGAAATATTGATTGAAAAGGAAACCAACAACCACTATAGGGTTCAACCACTAAGTATTTCTAAGAGAATACACAAGATAAAAAATTCCTCAAACTAGAACTACATCTTCTTCTAGCCTTAGGCTAGGAACACCACTAAATAACTAAGGAAAACTCTTAAACCACCGAAACAACCTCAACTGGAAACTTAATAATGATAGATATATATGATATAATAAATCAACACAGTAATATGTGTCAAAGCACTTACTAATGCACCTTCATACCCTACATGATGTCAAACTTATGTGTAGCTATGAAAATTAAATCCAAAATGACTCAATGTGCATCTTCACACTATTACATAACATGGATTTTGGTGCCCAAGATACCTCAACAAACAACCAAGTAATGCCAAGAGACTAGAAACATGGTCACAAGACCGAAACAAGTAAGGCCAAGACAGGCAAGAGCACACCCAGTTGGTGGAATAGATCACACCCAACCATCTACAAGAAAATAAATTCATGCACAATGAAAACATAATTATTCACAATTTAAACTCACTTAGAGGTCATATAATTCTATAAACACTCTCATACAAATATTTGAATACACTCCACTCAATTCCAAGAACAAAGACATGCACACACATCGAAATCACTCAAAACTAGAAACCATATGAATACAAGCCTTTGACAATAATTTTCAAACACAACACGACATCCACTTCTATTTCATTAAGAACAAGAACTAAAGCAATATTACTCTATTTAACACAAACACCAAGACTTAGCACATTCTTTGCCATCTACTCCCTTGTACATTCTACTAGGGGTTCATAATGAGCATGGTAGGAAACTAATATAGCCTAGAATAGGACCAACAATTTCAAATATTTAGAACAACCACCACCAAGATAAAATACAACCCAAGAGGTAGAATTATCAATTTCAACAATAAGATTAAAATGAGCTCAATTGAAACACTGAATCAAACATGACCAAGGGTCACAAAATAGATGAAAAATTGGGTGACAAGACCACTCATTATAAAAATTAAAAATAACCAATGATGAGAGAGTTCATCAATAACCAAAATAAAACATCAAACTTGAAAATCATGATCACATTAACTAAGTGACTAAGGTTGGCCACATGTAAGGGAGTGCAGTGTAGGAAATTGTATACCCTTACAATTTCACACTATGTTTGGGTCCCTTATTTAATTAGACTTAATTAAGCTCCTAATTTTCCAAATTATGTATTCCAAAGCCCTATTTTGCTTGATTCTCGAAAGGGGAATCTATATTTAATTAATATTTAAACACCTCAAAATGAATGTGTCCTAGACGTTTGGGCCAAGACCCATTCACCCAAGGGAGAATCGGCCCTCCTTAAGTATTTGATCCCAAATTTTAGTATGTTTTTGGTGGTTTTTTAATGATTAAAATTTCATATGCAATTGTTGGCTTTTAGAATCTAATTTTTGAGAAATTAGATAAACACCTATAAATACATAGTCTTTTTTATCAAATTCAAATCTAAGAGGAATTAAGTGACATCAAGAGATCAACTTTATGAGAAAATATTATTGTCAAGAGAATTCAAGAGCATATTATCAGTCATTTTTTGCAGCATTCAAGATCTTTTTTTGCAGCATGCAATGAGTGCTAAGTGGACCATTCGATATCATGAGAGATGGGTTCTTGTTGAACCACTACTCATGAAACATGGGTCAATGAGTTTGACTCGAAACTACACGGTTGAATCCTGATAGCAATATCATAATTTGACACGCTGTGGAAAAATACCTCCTACTTATCAATTGATGAGCTAAAGGGGCTCTATTATGAATGGTTCATAAGGCACAACACTTGCTGAAGGTTTTGCAAATGGGGTAACAACTCAAGCGGGCTTAACCTTGGAGAAACTCCCTGGTTAAGCTTGAGCTGGAGCAAGTACTGGGATGGGTGACCTCCCGGACGACTGCTTCACCTCTGTGAGCATCACCTAGATGCAATGAGTGCTAAGTGGACCATTCGATATCATGAGATGGGTTCTTGTTGAACCACTACTCATGAAACATGGGTCAATGAGTTTGACTCGAAACTACACGGTTGAATCCTGATAGCAATATCATAATTTGACACGCTGTGGAAAAATACCTCCTACTTATCATTCAAGATCCTATCATCATGTTCAAGCTTATGTTCTTTCATGTCATCTTGTGAAGGTTAATATGCATTGTTGATCCTAAAGCATCCATCCATTATCATTTTGTCCATCCATTGTCACAAAACTACATTTTCATTTCATATATTTTTTTGTAAATTTTGTTACTGGAGAATCTATTTGCACCTGGGAATAGTGAGCTTAAATATCAAACTAAACACTGAGAAATTAATTTCTTGGACCCCTGCCCAAGGACATATTTTCCCTAGGGAAAACCTATCCTTTTACAAGAAATTTTCTATTTTTTTTCACATTTATCAATGTTTGTCTATTCCTTTGTTGTACCTGTAGATCTCAGTTTTAGTTTCAGGAATTGCATTTTTATGTAATTGTTTGCATCTAGTTCAATTAGTGAGAAAAATTGCATTTTTTGAAATCAAAATTGGCATTCAAAAGTTATCATTTTCAAGTTCTTGCATTTAAAATCAGTAAATTATCCTTTCTAGATCTAAAAATTGTAAATATCTTCTTCAATACTTGAATTGTGCTTCCTAGTTCTAATTGTTTACTATCTCTATTTAGCATTTTTTTTCCATTTTGGATTGAATTTTAGCTTGGTGAAACTTCTATGAGTATTACAACCTAGTGTACTATTGCCAATACCTCAATGAGATGTAGTTTGAAACTCATGGCATCCCATGTTGGTAATAATTCCCTCCATGTCGATTGTTCGGAACTTTTGTGTGTGCTTCATTGATTACTGTGTTATTTAATTGTGTGAAAAATATCATATGTTAGAAATCATGTTTAAATAACTAATTAAAGCATAAGTGATTTCCAAGGTTATTTAAAATATGATTAGAAATTAAAATAATGATCAATTAAATTAAATCAAATGACTTAGATCAAATAATCAAATTAAACTAATTTGTTAAAAGCACAAGTGATATTATTAGATAAATTGATGAACAAAATAATCTGGAAAAGAAAATAATAAAAAGGAAGGCAATTGGAAAATGGAAAGTGAATAGTTTATTAATTAAATAAATCGTGATAAGATTGTTGGGAAGTGTAAAAGGCAAGAGAAGCTGGAAAGAAACTTCACCTATCAAGTAATGGGAAGTCGAAGAGAACTGTAGAATATAAAGAAAATAAACAATAACTTTATTTAGTTTTGAGGGGGAATAGAGGACAACATCATTCGAATGCAAATAAACTCTAGGCGATGAAGTAAGTGTGCTTGGGATCTCTTTTGCATAAGCTGCCTCTGGAGAAGGATGCACGAGAGAAATAGCATGGTGTGAGTTTTGGGCCGCAAACTGAGGTATGTGCACTTATGATGACACCTCTTTTGAAATACTTTGGATAGGTAGAGATTGCTTCTTGGCTAAATCAAATTCATTCCATGATTTAGATTATGACTGCAATTATCTATGCAAATTTTGGTGCATAATGGCCTGAATTAATTGGGATGGTTTCATCTTCTATTTTCAATCCGATGTGTAGTTCGCTTACTATGCATTCTTATATCTGAGTATCTCTTGAATCTTGTATTCTAGTGGGTTAAGTGGGAAATTTCCTTTTGTGGGACGTTTTGCCTGAAATCTTCAATGCTCCAAAATTTGGCCGAAGCCTCTCATACTCTCTTCTGATTATTGAGTGTGTATATCTGCACTGCATTAAATATATCATAATAAATTTAGAGAAAATGATCTCTTCTGCTTTGCATAGGTTTGGTAGGAACTAGGAAATACAGTGGCTTATATTCCCTTCGCATCTTTCCTTAAATATAATAAGAAGTTTAGAGGTTTAAATATTTACCTGAATTCTCTGGCAACCTGTCACAGCCACAGCACTTGATCATGGTAGGTTCTATAGATTTAATTAAACTCTCTATTTTTTTCTTATTATTAAATCCCAGATGCTAGCCGCAAGACTTAAGGAAAATAGTTTCTCACGTTTTTGCAACCATAACCATCTCAAACTTGAAGGAAACTTGGTGCGTGTGTCTTCTCTGATGCCGTCAATGAGCAGATTGTTCAAGTGAAGAATTGAGGACCAAGGAGCAGATTATTTAATTCTCTTGGTCTGCGCAATGTTTTAAGCCTTTGCCAATTACCTCCGTTCAGTCGAAGCTGAGAGAAACTGATGTTATTGGATACAGTGTTTTGTTGAGCTCCTTCGCATAGTCTGGTAATCTATATTTATTTTAATCTCCCTGATACCGTGGGAAACCTATCACTGCTGCAGCATTTATGCTTAGGAGAGTGTACAGATTTAAATAACCGCCCTGAAACCACTGGCAGTCTGTCTCAGCCGCAGTTTTTAGACTTGCATAGGGGTAGTAAATTAAATAATTTCTCTGATATTATTTTGTCAAAACCAGTCTCAACTGCTGCACTTGAATATAATGGGAAGTTTAAAGCTTTAAATAATCTCTGGAAACTCACCTCTGATCTAAAATGCATCAGGTTCCAAAACAGAAAAAAAATTGTATATTAATTCTCTTTCTTTTTGGTCACGTTTTTTGTACCGTACCTTTCTCCGAGAATTGATAAAAATACAAGTAGATAGCAATATTTCCAAATTCCAATATTCACTTTCTAATATACTTGGCGGCCTGTCACTGTTTCACCTTTTAGAGTAGAGGCATTGTGCTGAATTAAATAGTCTCCCTGATATCATTGGCTTTCGATCACAGCTGCAACTTTAGATTAGCAAAGGTGTAGTAAATTTATTAATCTCTCTGATTTCTTGATAACCTGTCAGTGGCAGAGTGTATAGTTTTAAATAAACTTTCTGATTCTGTTTGAAATCTGTCTCAGCCTTCTCACCTGGTCATAATGGGAAACTTAATAGTTTAAACAATCTCTCTAGTTTCATGAATTGATTAGTATGTGTATACGCTTTGGATGATAGTCACTGTTCCAGGATATTGCTGAGTTCATTGTAGTTTTAATTAGTGAAAAGTTCAAGTTGAAGTGATAGTAGGATTCATAGACAGTGTTCTAAGTATAGTATAGTCCTATAGCCATAAAATATTTATATAGGTAATAATCTGGTAGAAGGCTTTTCAAACATTAATCTGTTCTTCATAGATATATAAATAAATAACAAAATGTTCTCATTTCTCACCTTAATTATTTTGGAATGAATATTGTATTTATGTTGTGCATGTAGAAATTGATTTGTAGCAAAGTGTTTTCCTAGATGAATAAATGAGAAATTTGAATAGCAAGGAAGATAAAATAACTTAGTATTTTTAGGTGTCTCCTTGGTAGTTCTTGGAATTTTGGCTTTGTTTTTTAAGAGAGAAATATACATATTCTCTTAAATTTTATTTCTTTTTAACAATTATAGAAGTTACTTTAAGCTAGGAAAAAAAGTAAATTGTGTTATTTATTTATGTTCCTTTAAAACTAAAATATTTTCTTAGATAAATGATTAAGCAATATATGTTGATTTTTACCATGCTTATCTAATGGTTGTGTAGCCTTATAGTTTGATAGTTTATAGGTTTTCATTATTTGATAATATCTCTCCTCCTTTTATTATCTTAAATATGTATTAATTTCATTAAAGGGAATTAGTTGATTAGTGAAATCAAATAAGTTAATATTTTTAAATTTTCAACTTTATCAAAAAGGTTTTAGTTATATATATTTACATAGATACATCATATATAGAACTTATTTTAGAGAACGAAGACAAAGGAATTAAATAAGTAGATTTATAAATTGGAAATGTAGGTAAATAGGAGAAAATTAAATTATTATTGTGTTTAACTAATTGGAAAGATAAAGTGTAATAAATGTTCTTGGAAGTTTATCAATTGGATTGTATTAGTTAATTAAAGGTTGAACATCTTTTGTGAGTCCATTCCAATGTAGTTTCCCCTTAAGTTGATTTGATTTTGAGGGGATTTTTATATGTTCTAAATGGTGTTGGTAATAAGTTATTGTTATATAAATGTATACATGTGTTGTATTATAGTGTTAGAAATAGAATAACATGTGCTTTATAATTATGTGATAAGGTAGATAAACATAGTTGAAATTAAATTAGAAAAAGAGAATAAATTAAAGGGAGATTTCTTTATGTCAAATTTTTGATAATTGGTGTAAATATTGATAGATTGATTTATTCTTAATTTGGTTAGTTCCAAGTGGGATAGTTAAATTGGAAATATTGGAAATATTGGAAAAGTGGAGTTTTGCATGTTAAGAGGTGCCTTGTTCAAATGTGTGCTTGCATTATGTAAGTAAAATTATGGGAACTTCTAAATGTTGATCTCTCTTAGTGGTTGATTTTAAGCCTTTTATAGGGATAGTTTTATAGGATGCTAGTGTTGGGTTGATTTCTTTATTTGAGTGGACCAATTTTTATAATAATTTTGTGCATTGATTGGTCGTTCTATTATATTAGTCATTGGCTTTGTTTGAGTCATTTTGAGTCAAATTGTAAGATTGTTGTGTAATGTATGGTTGGGTTTTCTGAGAGAAGAAAATAGAGGTATCCCTTGAGTTTCTGATTTAGGTTGTATCGAAGTTGTTGATGTTGTTTGAATGGAGTTGTTGATTTCATTTTAATATATTCTCTCATTATATTTGAATTGAAAATAGTTCTTGTGGCCTTGCAATTATTGTTGTCATTGCTATGTGGTTGATCTTATAAAGGTGATTTGCGTACCACTATAAGGGGTTCTTGTGAGGAGAAAATTGAGGTCTCCCATGGAATACCCAGTTGGTGGTTTTTGGTTTTATTAAGGGATTTTGATTTAAGGTTGATTTTCCTTTGTGTGTTTCTATTCGAGGTGACACCTTTGTTGATTTGTGGATGGTTCTTGATGAATCTTCCCTTTTTATGGCTTTTCTGATCTACTCTCATATTTGATGGAATTTTATCCTTATGTTGGAATTATTGGAGAAATACTCATGTTGCTTCACTTTACCCTTGTTTGTGGGTTTTCATTCTTTTGGCTTCCAGAGGCTTGAGATGATTGTCAGTTGATGTTTTCTCTCTTTATGTGCCCTTGATGTGGCAGGTGTTTTGATTTCATGATTTTGGAAAGGGTTGTACGGGAATTGTTGAAACTTGATTATGTATTTATAGCGAGATGGATAATGCCTCGCATGCTTTTATGTTGTGATTCTTTGTTCAAATTATGATGGTACAACCCTTGGTTTTTATGTTGTTGGGTCTCTAGGGAGAGTGGCTCCTC
>VDFB02000013.1:284280417-284351902 GCA_007258455.2 Sequoia sempervirens
TAGTTATATAATATTTTATATATATTAGAAATATATATATATATATATATATACATTAACTAAAATATAGAAATAATATTTAAATATAATACATAATAATATAATATATTATATATTATACATAATTCCATAAGAGATTATTATAAATTGTATATTATATATTAAATTATAAACTATATTGTATATTCTAAACTAGATATATTAAAATAAACTATAAACTATTTATTGCATTTTTTAAATCATATATTATAAACTATATTACATTTTTTAAAATCATATATAAAATATATTAGATATTCGATTCAAATTGGATATCTGATTTAATAGGATATCCAATATTTTTGACACAAACCTTATTGCCTATGGGTTAGCCTCGAGCTTGCTTTGGAATTTGGCTAGGACATGCCAATCCTAAGAAGTCAACACAAAAACATGTTTAACAACTTACCTTACTTTTCTTGACTTCACCCATGTGGCTGACGACGTTTTTTTACCCAAAATTGATGAAACGAAAAGGGTTTCTAAAGGAGATTCTCAACTTTCCACCAATATAAATTATGGTTTACTTTGAATTTAATAAATTATTATTATTCATTTTGTATTTGAATTACGACTAAAGTCTTGATTGATAGGCTGATTGAAGAACATCTATGGCTTTCAAACGGTATCACATTTTTTGAATCCAAAACATGGATCACATTCTATGCTTTGCATTCTATAGGTTTAAAAAAAAATTGAATTTCATGAAGTTTTGACTAAGTTAAGGTGCTCAGACATACAAGTTTTTATATTTTTTAAAATTTGTAATAAAAAAATCATAATTAATTATTTACTTGGAAAAAAATTATAAAAAAATATGCATCACATCGGGACATGATTCCTTTACTTATGTCTAAAATATTATCATTTTATTGTGGTTAGGGTGGTCAGACATACACCTAATTATTTTTTCTCTAAAATTTAAGTACTACTGCATTGAAATTTCAAATTTTCACCAAATAGATTTAAAAATAAATAAACCGAGTAGTTTAGAAACTACATTCAATTTGCTACAAATTCTATTGTTTCATATTTTTTAAATAATATAGATAACTTATTCAAATTTTTACATCAAGTTGCCTAACTCTAATTTTTTTGAATTTTCATCACCACTTAAGGGTCTATTTTTTCCATGATGATCCTGCACATACCCTCACCTTCCATCTCTCTACCTACCTCTCCCTCTATCTCTCCCACCTTACCTTTGTCTCTCTTTCTCTCTCTCTGTCTCTACTTATCTTTATCTCCTATCTCCATCTTCCTCTCTATGTACCTACCTCTCCCTATATCCATCCCACCATACCTCTCTATCTCTACATCTCCCTTCTTCCCTCCCTCTCTATTTCTCTTTCTCTCTATTTACCTATCCCTCACTCGATCCTCCCTCATTCACCCTCTCTACCCCTTTAGATATCTATATATCTCTTCTTTCTCTCTCTCCTCTCTACCTCTCTTACCTTCCATCTCTACTCCCCTCTATCTTCCTCTCAAATTCCCTCTCTACTCTTTGTAGGAGTGATAGGGAGAGAGGGAAATATATCTAGAGATATATATGACTTGGGAAAGATAGAGGGGAAGAGAAAGGGAGAGAGGTAGGTAGAGAAGAGGGACAGGGACATGAATAGAGGGAGAGAGGGAGAGAGTGTGAGGAGGAAAAATAGATAAATATATAAAGAGGGAGAGGTGGAGAGGGATATATGAAAAATAAGTCCAAAAGGTACACTTATATATTAAAAAAGTGGAAATATCAATGTTGTATCAAATGTGAAAATGAAACCCTAATGTGGTTGCCGAGGATGGGTAGGGTAAGTAAAATTGATTTCACAATCAAGATAATAGAGAAACATGTAACAATATAAAATTGATGAAGAATCAGGAATGCAAATATTTTTTACTATAAAATTGAGATATAAATATCATAAAATAAAAGATCTAAGAAGCCCTAATATGAAAGAAACTATAGAAGAAGACTAGGTTGTATAGGATTTATTGGGTTTACTAAAATACAAAGAGGTATAAAGAGGGACAAAGAGAGAGGAAATCAAGGGAGAGGTAGAGAGATAGGTCTATAGCTTGGGAGATAGATGAAGAGAGAAATAGGGAGGGAGGGAGGGAGAGGTAGGTATAGAGAGAGTGAGAGGTGAGAAGGAGAGATATAGAGAGATAGCTAGAAGGATAGGGAGAGAGTTGAGATTGAGTTAAGTAGAGGGAAGGATGGAGGGAAAAAGAGGTAGAGAGATAGGTCTAGAGAGAAATATAGAGATCTAAAGAGGTACAAAGAGAGAGGGAAGGAGGGAGGGAGAAAGTGGTAGAGAGATAGGTCTAGAGCTCAAGGAGAGAGAGTAAGAAAGATAGGTCTAGAGCTCAAGGAGAGTGAGAAAGATAGGTCTAAAGAGGGACAAAGAGAGAGGGAAGGAGGGAGGGATGGAGAGGTATATAGATAATTATAGAGCTCAATAGATTGATAGGGAGAGGTCTAAAGAGCTAAAAAGAGAGGGAGGGAGGGAGTGAGGGAGAGACAAGTGGAGAGATAGGTCTAGAGCTTAAGGGAAGACATAGTGAAATATAGAGAGGTAGAGAAAGGGACAAAGATATATGATGATTTGTTCATCTCCTTACTACAAAAATATAAATATTTCATTATTAATTACTTTTTATAATGTTTCAAGTATTTTGAGATGTTTGTTACAAAAAAATCATGAAAAAGGGACTTTGTATGCAAAAGTAGTGAGCATTTGATGTTTCAAAAAATGCAATATAAAGTTAAAATGATTATAAAATAATTATTTTTTTGTGTATAATCTAGAAAAACAACTAGTTCATTGAGCAGAGATTTGAATCACTTTTCCAATGCCAATAAAAAATCAAAATTTTATTGAAAAACATAAAAGTTATGCCCATTTTATTAAAGATGGTTTTTTGGGATTTTCAAAACAGATACTCGTTTTGAAAATGCCCAAAACGGATTTTTTTTTTTCAAAATGAATATCCATTTTGAAGACATAAAATGGCTACTTGTTTCAAAGAAACATATATCCATTTTGTTTTCTCAAAACATATATCCATTTTGAAGACATAAAAACTAGTACCCATTTCAACTAAATGGATATCCATTTTTAAGACATAAACTCAAGTACCCATTTAAAAAAAATGAATATCCACTTTGTTTCTCAAAACATATATCCATGTTTTCTTTGGGATTGCTTTGGTATTTGGCTTGGGGGTGACCAACCTAAGAAGTCAAATACCCCAATGTGTTTATAGGGGTTGTAATAGTTTTTCGAACTTCACCCTTCATGCTGATGACTTTTTTCATCAGAATTTGATGAAACAAAAAGTCTTTATTTATCAAATTTTCATGATTCTACCAAAATAAGATATGCTTTATTTTGAATTTAATAGATAATTATTATTCATTTTTTACATGCACTATGTGTAAAGTCTTGATTGATAGGCTGGTTGAAAAACACCTATAACTTTTAACCGGTTATAAATTTTTTGAATCTGAAATTTGTATCACACTTTATGCTTCTCAAACTATATTTAAAAAAAGTAAACTTGAATTTCATAAAATTTTGACCAAGTTGGGGTGGCTAAACAAATGGTTTTAAATAATTTTAAAATTCCTACTAGAAAATTCATAACTAATTATTTACTTGCAAAAAAATTACAAAAAATATGTGTCACATCTGGCATGTGTCATCTACTTATATTGAAAGATTCAAAAAAATATATATATTTTTTATCATCATTACGTTGGCTGGGCAAACACCTTTTTTTATTTATTTCTTAAAAAATTTAGTAGTACTGCATTGAAATTTCAAAATTTCACCAAATAGATTTACTTTTTTCCAAAAAAGGACTAGTAGCTTAGAAACTAAATTCAATTTTCTAGAAATTCTATTCTTACATATTTTTTAAATTATGTTAATGACCTATTCAAATTTGTATGTCAAGTTGCCTAACTCTATTTTTCTGAATTTTCATTGCCACTTAAGGGCCTAGTTTGGACCCCCATGATCTTGCACTGACCCATCATAATCCTCTAAGGAACTCCATGATTTCATTGATTGCCTTTCCATATCACCAAATTATATGGAATATTTTCATACAACTCCCAATTTTGACCTTCTATATAAACTCTCCATTTATTTTTTAATTGATAATAATCAAGTTATAATAGATAATAAAATATAAAAAATAAAATATCCTCTCACATGGGAATCCATCTTTTTCCATTCCATGATGTTTAGAGACTGAACATTATTTATCATTTATATAATTAAATATAATTTGAAAGACTTAATATTTTCAAGGTGAATGGCATACCTAATCTTAACATTCTCCTAGTTGAAATTTGCATAGTAAATATATAAAGGGAAGCTAAAAATAAATCAAGTTAAAGAAAAGAGACAAGGCATGTGGTGTCTCACTAAATTTCTTTGTGCTCATTGGTCTAGTGAGAGAATCTACAAAATTAACCTAGATTTCAACCTTCTATATCATGACTACCACCATCATCCATCTCATAGATAAAGTGATAGTAAACATGATATTTTTGTACAAGAATGGTGCATAAAGTTCTTCACCAAAAAAAATAACATGGACTATCACATCTAATCTTGACCTATTAGCACTCAAAGGCTTTACATGCACACAATCTCAATATCCACAGTACCTCCTTATAGTCATGTGTTCAAACTTCAAATAATTTTCTTCTATATTGGATAACACAACCATAATTTTCCACTTACTTATCCAACTAATAAATCCTCCAAATAGAGTGAACACATAACTTCTCATGTATCTCTTTGTATCTAAATTATTAGCCCAGTTTAAACCAATGAGGCCCTAAATATAAAAAACTCTTACATCATTATAGAAAATATGTTAATCAAAAGTCTCTTGCAAATATTTGTAAACCCTTTTCACATAAGTCTAATGCTCTTTATTAGGGACAACCATAAATTTGCTAAGAGCATGCACTACTTGGAAAATGGTTGGTCATGTACAATCAATAACGTATATTAGTCTACCTATAGAACTGACATATGGAACATTAAATATATCCTCCAAATCATCATCTATATTAGTACAATAGTCTAATGATAACATTGATAGATAAAATAAAACTTAATACCTTATAATCGTACATAGTAAACCATTACAAAATAATCTAAACATAGTCTAATTGAGCCAAAGATTTTTGTCAACCCAATCCTTTCTAATCTCCATATCAAAAAATATATTTTTTTATCTCACAAATCCTTCATGTCAAAGGCACAAAATATTTTTTTGAGTTCCCTAATCATTCTCTTACTATTTTCGATCAACAACATACAAAACAATATTTAGACACTAATAATCAATTAATTCAAAATAAATACAATGATCATATTCACTCTTGGCACAACCATGTTTCAATGCAAAACCATCAAGATTCTAATACTACATTTGATATGAGTGCTTCATAACATACAATGAGATTTTAACCTACAAACTAATGTCTCCTTCACTTTTAACATAAAAATGTTACCTTAATTTATATAAAAACAATCTAAAGATCCATGTGAAATAAATTAAAATTTAATAGCCATTTACTCTACTTCTAAATCATAAATAGTGATAAAAGAAATTAGTAATCTCGTATAAATTGTGTTTTTAATAAGAGAGAAAAATTCACCTAAATCAACTCTCTTAATGTAAGAGTAATCTTTTTCCACTAGTCTTTCCTTATACCTTTCCAACTATCCATCTACTCAAAATTTATTTTTAAATACCCAATTGCAACCATATGGATATCCTTCCCTCAGAAAAATCAACTAGATCCTAAGTCTCACACTTGTCCAAGGCCATTGTCTCATCCTCCATGGCCTCTATAGAATATGCAATTTTCATGGTTAAGGGACTCTAAACCCTTAACATTATCACTATGAACAACACAAATATATTTTTTAGCCTTAAAATATAATGTAGATTATTTTTCTTCATGAAAATGAACAAAATTGTCATACCAAAAAATACTAATGTACAAAATTAGTGGTTACTTATGTATCCACACTCCATACAATGTTTAATAAACTAGAGAAAAAAATGGAGATATATTAATCAAATAACAAGTAGTATTTGTAGCCTTATCCCAAAAACACTAATCCAAATGAGCGCCAAGTAAGATGCTTCTAGATTTATTCATCCACTTCCTATTCATCCTCTTTGTAGTGAAATTTTGTTGTAGTGTATATGGAGTTGTTTCTACTTGACAATATCTACATTTCTACTAAAATCATAAAATTGTATAGAGTAATATTCTCCTTCATTGTCTAACTTTAAACTTGCTAAAAACTTCAAATTTATGCCTCCTAAAATAAATCCAAGCATAAGTGAGTAGTCATCAATAAAGGAAACATAATAATATGACATTTTACAATTCAAGAAAGATTCAAAAATCTAAAAACATCACTATGAATAACCTCTAATAATCTCCTTGTTTTAATACTATAAAAATTAAACTTTACACTATTTTCCACACACACGATCAATACAATAAATAAAATCTATAAAATAACTAGGAAAACCATCCACCATATTTTTATTAAGTAGGGTCTTAATCATTTCTTCAATAATGTGGCCCATCTTGTAATGTTGCAATATACACAAATATGATTTTATAGCTACATAGGCTGAGTTACAATAAGTGGATGCAACAAACCCTAACAAAGTCTTGCATCAAGGTCCCTTGGTTAGCACAAAATTACATGTGAAGGCTCCTATAAAATGTGAGATTGTCACATATCATTTTTATTGTATAAACTTAATTAATAAATTATCAAAACTGGTTGATACTATTGGTTGATTATCTTATGATTGTTTGAAATTATTGATAAATGTGTTTTAAATAGATGTTATTTTTTTGCTTGAATTTGAAATTGAAATGGAAATGAGATGTTATGTGCACGTGCTTCGACTATGGTTTTAAGGACTAACCTATTGACATAAATTTGAGTGTGAATGAGTGCATGAACATATCAAAGGTGAGAACATGGCTGAAGTAGAAGTATCCTAGCTGGTTGGCAATAATTAACATGATGGAAACCTGATGCACTCACACACTCACATAGTTGCATCCATCCTGCATTTGTATGATTTAGATTGCATTATTTTCTCTAAATAGTTGAGTGGGAGGGAATCATAGGGCTCCTAGGGCAGGGCAGTTCTGCGTGTATGCTTTCTTCTAAGCATTGAACCTCTAGGAGCCAACCCCTTGCAAGACTTATCATTCAAAGGGAGCTGTAGTAAAGAATAGAAAGGTTGCTTGGGTCCTTCCCTGGGTACCTTAAGGTAGACGAGATCAGTAATAGCATTAAGGAATTGATGCCTTATTCATGAAATATGGTCAAAGCTAGTAAAAGCGGTAGAGTCCACTGGCCAAGATCCCCATTCAATGTTGCTCTATTGGGCAGGAATTAGAATTAGAAGTTCACTCGTTCATTGGGGAAGAATGAGTGTGAATGAGTGCACAAACATATCAAAGGTGAGAACATGGATAAGGTAGAATTATCTTAGCTAGTTTGAAATAATTAACATGATGGAAACTTGATGCACTCACACACTCACATAGTTGCATCCATCCTACATTTGTATGATTAAGATTGTATTTTGTTCTCTAAATACACATTTGTGTGTTATTATTTAAATGATGACTATGTCTTATGGAAGATTATCTTATTATGTTAGCAAAAATTAACTTAATTGGTGAAATAAAAGTATGTCTTGGTCAATTTGTTTTCAAAAATTAAATTGATAGAATGGAAAAATAAAATATTTTATTTTAATGAATTGCTTAAATAATATTTATATATATTAATAATAATATAATGTTATTTTTATATATATAGAGTATTATATAAATATTTCAATTAAAATTGCATGATTATTATTAAATTAAAAAAAAATATAAGTTCGGTCAAAATTAAAAAATAAGTTTAAACTCAAATTAAAAATTGCATGAAAAGTCATGCATTCAAAAGTCTAGTTCTAAATTAGGACTACTGTAGAGTATTTATTTTTTATGATAAATTGGATGATAATATCAATTAAATAAGGAAAACCAAAAAATGAAAAAGGAGAGGAGGCGATAGTTTGAGAATTGGCATCGACCAAGACAATGGGAAGTGATTGAAAAATATGGGATGGAGAAGAGTAGGAGACCAACACAACTAATAAAGAAGATGACCCAAGTTAATTGTTAGTAAGATGCCACATATAGGAGCTAATGAATTTCTCAAGTCCATATCATTGAAGAAGTTCATATCATAGTTTTATGTTGAAATCCACATAAAGGGGTTAAGCTCAATGCACAATGATAGTTCCTGGCCCTTATTCAGGCACTAACACTCTTGCCTTGGTATACAAATATTCCAACTCTTTCAAATCTAAAATACATGCACATTGTATATATTCATTTATCATTATAAATTCCACATATGCATACACCCTCTTACAATTTCCATCACTCCTAACCAATTAAGTTGCTCTATCTTTTATTCTCCTCACAAAAATAAATAAATTTAAAGACTATAATGTTTCCAATTACAAGGATCGAGAAGGTTAAATATGAATACAGTTACACAATGAAGGTGAGTCACACAAGCTGTAGTTGTTGAACACACTAGAATACTAAGAGGGGGGTGAATCATTATACCAAAATTTGATCCCAATTAACTACTTTTGAAGTTAAGTTATACCAATTAAGCATTCATCCACTTAATGAAAACAAGAGAGAAGACAAGCAACCAAACAAGAACATAGATAACACCAAATTTATGTGGAAAACCCCACAAGGGAAAAACCACAATGAAAAATAATTTTAGGAGCTACTGTCCCAATTCAACTTTACAAATAAAAATAGTTTACAACTTTTATTTTGGGCTACAAACCAACGAAGCAACTACTCCTTGACTTTATTTTAGGGGATAGAACCCAAGGAAGCTACTACTCCCTAATTGAAAAGGAACAACTGAAAGAATAGTTTATGGTTTCAACCACTGATAGCCTTCAATTCTTCTCATTAGGTCTATAGAGGATCTTGTCGTGCTCTTCTCATACACTCATTCATCTTCACACACTTCCATGATAATCTTCACATTTTTTTATCTTCAATACATATCATATGCATGCTTGCAAAATATAAATTCAGTCGGCCATAAATAAGGAATATCAAACTTGTAACATGTCGGCCTACATCTTCATTGGCGGTATACAAAAATGATAAGACATTATTTACAATTCTTCCAAATGAGTTCATTAAACATCTACAAACACTTCTTAGACTCTACTCAATTGTAAACTTGTGGTGCACATCACCAATGTACTCAAGTTGGCCATAGCAAAAACATATCTTCACAAACTAACTTGAAACAACTGTGCAGTACTAGAAACAAGAAAGATCTACATGTGCTTCAAACTTGAGATACTCTAAGACATGTAGAATGTCTACAAAAATGCATAAAACTGAACTGTACAATGTTTTGATGGTGCAAATACTCAAACATATGTCCTATATAAGAATAAGGCATCTAGAACCAATTGTAACACATTGTTACTGACAAACCAAACTTGTGGAGAACTAAACCACTTGAATCTTCAATGTATCATAAATTGGACATATTTGAGCATGTCCACAAAACTGCATGTCCAATACTTCACTTCTAGAGGAATGCAAAGCATTCAAACAAGTTTTCATCATCACTTTACTCTACCAAAGCACATATCAAAACTTTGTCACTTATATCTTCTACTAGATAAGGTGTAATGACTTGAAACATTGGATATAATACCTTCACATCTCTATCAAATTATCTTTTGAACCACAAGACTAAATCTTGCTTTGTGTAAGGATGCAAACCAAAACATTGTGTCACTACCTTAGGATGTGTACTGTGAAATCCTTAGACACAACTCCTGCAACTATCCTCTAAGTGTAGTACAACAAACTAGAAAGATATAAATGTAGGAATATTAGAAACAAATTAGAACACATGTACCCACCTTTGCATCACACTTAGACACCAGGTTGATCACCACTCTTTCATATACTGTAGTGTTGATATGTACCAACTGATATCTCTGCACATTAACTATCTCTAGAGCATATACAATCTTCAACACTCTTTTAACATCAATGACAACCAAGCTTATCAAGCTATAATATTAGCACTATGAAAACCATTAAATGAACCATAATTTTAAATATATTCATGATTGTGGTAATAGAGTAATAGTCTACATGCTTAGTTTGTGCCTCCCACATCTTTTTCTAGCATTCTACCAAATAGTTCATGCACCTAGTCTATGCTTCTCCATTTTGCATACATGTCTACTAGTGTAGTTTTCTATCTTAAATAACCCTATCCCTATGTCTCCTCTTGCTATTGTGACCTGCTAAAAATCTACTTGTAGAATGGTAATTTGACCTTTATATGTGTATATTAGATGAATTCATATTTGGTCGGCTATTTTGTTGAACTATCTCTATTTTTCCTCACCTAAATCGTGAACCACATAGGTGAAGAACATAAAATTAGAACTAAATGAATTTAATGTAAAAACTTTACACTTTAGAGATGGAAAGAGAATCTAAATTCCTTTGTATGGGTTATCTTAGGATTTCTTATCAATTATCAAGTTGCTTTCTTTTCAAGATTAATTCATCTACTTGCTAACCATGCAAAATGTAAATAAATCCTTGATCAAGTATTAGACATGTATTTTAAATCATTGGTTGGATAACTATTCATGATCCAAATAGATTTTCCTACATTAGAAAAGCTACATTGAAGCCTCCATACCCAACACTACATCCATATCTAGGAATCTTAAAAGAAAATCTTCAAGTTGTATTCTTGTGAATAGAAAATGGTGTAAGTGTGTGTTATGGGTGTTATGGGGCAGTTAAGTTGTACAATTTCCTCAAAGTAACTCACATTGTTATCATTCAGAGGTATTATATTTGTATATTTAAGAAAATTTTCATATTGGGTTTAGCAATTAAGAATGAGTTTGTTGTAAATGGTTAGGTTAATATTATATTTTGGCAATTCAAAAATATCATTAAATATCAAATTTATATGTCAATGGTCAAGTTTCCTATCAAAAGTGAATTGCATGTCATATATATATATATATATATATATATATATATATATATATATATATATATATATATATATATATATATATATATATATATTATTGTCATTATGCATGAAAAGATTGAAATAAATAAAGGTGTTAATATAATCATTTGCATGAAAGGAAAAAAAAGTATTTATTTAGCTTTGTGATCATTATGCATGTTATTATCTTCTATGTGTGATTTGGTTTATGTTCTAGGATAGGGTGTCAAATATGGACCAATAGAGAAGTTTAATCCTCTTTTCAAGATCTTTTGGCATATTCTAGTGCTTTGGCCAAATCCATGTGCTCATTGAAATAGATGAAAGTTACATTTATTTAGATGATTCTTTGTCATATCTCGATAGTAGGACATTGCATGTTCATGATAGAAATGCATGCAGATATATTAGTTTGCGCTAGGATTCCCTTCTACTATTTACTTCTAGGTTTCTAAGTACTTTGGACAAGGTCGATTATTCTTTGAGTAGGAAGAATTCCGAGGAAGTGTAAGCTTCGTGGTTGGGAAAAAATCACCTGAGCCATGTTCTCATCTCTTGACTTGTAGATGACTGTGAGGGTTGGTGGTAGTCAAAGACTATATTTTTTGTGTCCTCACATCATTGTTATATCATTGATTGTATTATACTTATATATTTTATAATTATTTGACTTCATGGCATGAGAGCTAGAGTTGTACTTTTGCATATCATATATTATGTGTTTTTATGTGGATTATTCACTACACATATGAGGATGTGTTAAATTTATTTATCTAATGAAGTTGTTACATTTAAATTATATGTTTATGAGATATTAAGTTTCTATTTTACTTTCGTGAAATTGTTTTGGGTCATGATCCTTACATTTGGTATTAGAGCTCTTGGTTTAACACTAGGGCCTTTTTCTACTATGCTAAGATGAAAAGCTTGATCCAGGTCATTTCATAACGCTTTTGACATCACTAGGATCTAAGTTATGTTTTTTCCATGTGGATTTTAGTACTTGGTGTATGATTGTGAAAGTACTTATTTTGGTGAGTCAATGTTTGGCTCCTTGCATGGGTGCCTTGGGTCGAATTTTGAGGGTCCAATGTGAACCAAACCATGTAGTGTGTTTGAGGAGGAAGAGTGCCTCCTAAACCCAACACATTTGATAGGGATGGGAATATACACCTAGTTGAGTGTCTCTTGAGTGGGGAATGATCACTCTCTAGTACATTTCTCATTGTGTGAGATCTTTAGTTTGTACTTTGAATTTATGATTATGATATTGGTAGAAATTATTGTTTCCATTTTTCCTAGTGTGATATGTTGAGAAATTATTTCTTGTGATGGTTAGTTAGGCCTTGAGTTTCTGAGAAGTGCTTTCATGAGTGGTTACTATCTCGATGTCTTGATTTTTACAAAGTTCAAATGTGTGGTGGCCCTTGAGTATTCTTGATTGAAATTAGGTGAAAATTTCTTGGCTCATGAATGATCATTTTGAAATGTCTTATGTGACTTATACATTAAAAGTAATGTGGGTATGTCATATGCCTGAATTGTGAAAATGTTTTATTTTGGTAATATGGCCTATGATGCATTGTTCATTGTATCCTTAGCAAAATATCATCATATGTGTGAAGTGATCATGCAAGTGCATGAATGGAAAGTTGCATTGTCATCATATAACATTTGGGTCAATGAATTATGTCCCCAAATCATGTTATTCCTAGGATTATCATAAGAACCTAGATGGGCAATCCATATTATTTATTCATCTTGCATGGAATGGATGTTTAATTATTTAATGAAATTATGCTTAGAGGAGTATTACGTGATTTAGCTTAGAGCCTCAATTGTAATATCCCCTATGAATTATGTCGATATCATTTTGTGTTACCATAAATTCATTGCATTGTAGTTGCAAATTCCTTGTGAAAGTGGTACTTGGGTGAAGCCCTACCCTTGTACAAATATAATGTGTGGATTTCATAGTGACCCATTCATATGATTTCTTGCATTATAATGTGGCCACGTATTGATAAAGTGAATTTGGATAGTATGGTTCTCATTGGTATGGATAAGTAAAATTGGTGAGTTAAGTTTGTATTATGATTGAGAATGTCATCTGTAACACAAATTGAATGTAGTACCCCAATGTGTCGTGAAGCCCTTACTCCCTAAAATATGGTGAAAAGGGGGATGACCTTAAAATAGGGTGTACTAGGTTCTTCATACAAAGAACTAAGACACTAAAGGTATCCCTCTTCTCATAATTTCATTAAACTTAAGATATTACAAGGTGTAGAGATTGAATTTCAACCCTAAGGTGAGCCAATCAGATCTAAATCCCTAGGTTGTCTTAGGATAATAGGATGTGTAATTAAATGGAAATGATTTGATGCAACTAAACCAAATGAAAAATGTGACCTATATAATGAAATCAAAGATCTCAAAGCTACAAAAATTAAATTGACAATTTGCAGGAAAATTTGAGAAGGGTCTGAAGACATGTACTTGGCATAAAATTTTGTTTTTGAGCACTGCTAGAGGATAGGTTTTCCCTAAGGTGAATGGGTCCTAGATAGGGTGTCCATAAAAATCTTTGACAGTCCTTTGATGCCAAATATTAGCTCTAGTATTCCCCAGTTCCCATTGTCAAAAAGCCAAAAATAAATTCTACAATTGAGTTTCTGTGGCTTGACAATAATGGTGGAAACCTATGCAATATTGGAAAATTGCTCTTTGAGATCTCCTCAATCCTTCTTTCACCTATAATCTACACATACAAAGAGAGGAAAAATTGTTTGTTTTTGAATGGGGGTTTTCCTTAGTCAAACGCCATGTTTGCTAATTAAACCTTGATAGAATGATAATTGATAAATAAAACGAATGGCGAATGAAAAATTGCTTGCCACAACTCACCAAACCTTTAATAGCTTCCCTTGGAGGATTGAGATCACACACATCACTCCAAGGAATCATATCTTGCTTTGCTTGATTTGTTGGATACTTGAATGCTTGGATGCTTTAGGATCAATAATGCATATTATCCTTCACAAGATGAAATGAATGCACATAAGCTTGAACATGGTGATAGGATCTTGAATGTTGCAAAAAATGACTGATAATTTTCTCTTGAATGCTCTTGACAATAATATTTGATCATAAAGTTGATCTCTTGATGTCACTTAATGCCTCTTAGATTTGAATTTGATAAAAAGACTATGTATTTATAGGTGTTTATCTAATTTCTCAAAAATTAGATTCCAAAATCCAACAAATGCATATGAAATTTGAATAATTAAAATACTACCAAAAACATATTAAAATTTAGGATCAAGGACTTAAGGAGGAACCATTCACCCTTGGGAAAATAGGTCATGGCCCAAAAGTATAGGACACATTCATTTCAGGGTGTTTAAAATGTTAAGCGCATTAATTAAATATAGGTTCTCCTTTCAGGAAATGAGCAAAATAGGGCTTTAGAATGCATAATTTGGAAAATTAGGACCTTAATTAAGTCCAATTAATTAAGGGACCCAAACATAGTGTGAAATTGTAAAGGTATAGAATTTCCTACACTACATTTATCCCCCACATTAGTGAGAGTATGAGCTCATGCTCAAACTCACACTAAAGTAGACAAATATGTGTCAAAAGAGGTCCAAGTTTACAAATGTTAGAGAGATAGGTTGGAAAAGATAAAAGAGGTTAATCAAGCCCCCAGAATCCAAGATCTCATGGAAAACCAACATAAGGACAAAGGGACACACAAGATATGTAAGATATATGCAACAAGACAAGATACACAAGCATGCAATGTGAAAGCTAATGCAAAAGGGATGAACTAGCAAGTTGTATTATGCCACATCCATCAAATATGTTCACATGGATCCACTAGCAAGCAAGTTGTGCTATTCTATGTGGCTATGAAAATATGCTCACAAGGGCTAGTGCAACATGGTCTACATTAGGTGAACCCCCAAGGCTAGATGAGAAACACACACTAGGTCTACAAGGTGTGTACCCATAATAAGGTGGCAAATGGAAATATCATGCTAGGTGTACAGGCTTTCCATATGTCAACCATACCAAAAGTTATACTCCCTAATAACTTTGATAAGGTGCCACAACATGATCAAGATGCTAATGAAGATTAAAGATGGGAACACTAGGAAACAAGTCATTAGGGTATTAGAAGTGCATCTCTCAAGCCTAGAATCCATCATGTTCCACTATTGGCTTCAATGAAACATGTCAATGCCACAATGAAATAATTTCAATGTAATAATGCTAATGTATGCCCCCACTTTAGAGGAATTTCTAAACACCATGTTGTGAGAAATTACTTTAAAGTAGAAATGATATATTCCAATTGATTAAAGGGAAATGAGAGCTTATTTGGAAATCCCTATTCCAAACATATGTTTCCAAATAAAGATACATCATGAAGAAAGAGGTTTCCCCCACGTGCCATCCAAATATAGCACATAAGGGATCCACAGATTTAGTATCAACATATTTCTTTGCTACAATGATTTAATAGAGCTTGGAACTATCATCATTCTCTATATAATTCATGGAACAATGAGAACAATGAAATAATAACACATAGAGAGATAGAAGAAAAATAACCTTTTGGGTCAACATGGAGGAGACCTAAATGTCTCAACACTTTGCATCATCCCCAAAAGGGAAAACACAAGACAATGTTTATGATAGATAGAAGAATTTCACAATAGATTCACTTCCTTTGTATCCTTGCACCAATGGAGTAACAAGGGTCATCCAAAGAAATATCACAAACATAAGGACACACCAAACATCACAATATGGGGGATCGCATTATGCACATGAAATCACAAAGAACACGGAAATAAAAAATCTATTATGACACATGCAAGCCAACCTAAAGCAAGTCGTTTGCATCCCAATATTGTTCATCATATACAAAAGGCAGATAACTAGTCATAGGGGAAACAAAAGTGTCATACTAGGACAATTACCAAGTTCAACATGTGGTGATACACTCTTTTTTAGGAGGATCATCACGGTTGCATCCATCTAATTTCATCAAAGAGAAAAATAATTTTTTTATCTCATTATGCACTTCCTCATCAATCTTAACAATCTCATCATCATCCAAGTTAATCACAATAGGAGGTCTAATGACAATGTCCATTGTATTCTCATTTTTTTGATGTGGCGAAGGTGAAGAATCATCATGCTTTTTTTGAGTTAGTTTTTATCTTGTTTTGTTGGTTTTTTATTTTCGTCTAACTTACGAGCAATAGCACGATGTCTATGTGTATCCTCTTTATAATTTTAGCTTCTTCTTACATGGTCTTCAAGTTGTGATGTTGTAGGAAAAAGTTTATCAACCATTGGTTTCTTTTATTCCCACAAGGGAGGAACAAAAGGAACCATCAAGGGTTTGGAAACCGTTGCCTCTTTAGGTATATAAACTTGTTTGATCTTAGGAGTCGCCAAAGGAGTTGCATTGTTACCTCTTGGTCTTTTTTAGGAAATGGGTGGGTGAGTTGTGTTGGACTTGTCTTGGTTACTTGGAAGGTATTTTGGTTCAAGCATTGGTTCATCAATGATAGGAGGAGAAACAATCATGGACTTAGGAATATTTCTAAGAGATAATTATTCTATACACTTTGCCTTGAAATTTTGATAAGATTTGAAAAATAAGTCTTCACGAGGTTTTATAGGTTCCATAGGTTCATGCCAAAAGAAGTCCAATGAAAATTTTGCATGGGAAGATAGAGGAAAAAACCCACTATGATGAATAATAAAAATTTCATTCCTAAATGGAAATTTCAAGAATTTATGAACTACCGATGGGACAACATCCGTGGAGAATATCCATGGATATCCTAACTTCACAAAATTGATCTGATGTCAGGACGATGGAGAATGATACATCTAATTGCTTCAGTCCAACTTTAATGGGAGAGTGATCAAACCTATCATAGGGAAAGAAAAACCATCATGTGTTTTAATCCATTCTTTTGATTGTTCATAATAATCTTGGTAAAGTTCATGCACAAATAAGAATTCCTCAGTGATCACATTCTCTACACATATGGGATCAATTAATATCCCATATGTAGGCTTGTCATTGATTCTTTCGACTATGTAAAGAGGACCATCAAGTGCATGTTTAAGTATATCAACATGTGAGAAAGTAATGTCCATAGACAAGTTGGTTTGGCCCTTACAAGGTTTAACATCAATGAATTCAATCATGGTATGTAGATCATCCTCACTATCACTCTTACCACCTTCAATTATGTATTGTATGCTGTCAATATTCATCACATCATTCTTAGTATCACTAGCTTTTATAAATGAGATGGAGTGGTTTGGCATTGGATTAGTAAATATTTGCAAATTTTGATTGGGTGGGGCAATGTGTTTATTTCCTTGGTCATTAACACCACCAATCTAGATGTGATTAGAATCAATGAGGTCTTGCACTAAATGTTTAAGATGTATATATTATTTTGTATCATGTCCATTTTGTCGGTAATATTGGCAAAAGGCATTTGGATTATGATTTAGAGGTAAAGGCTTAGTGGGTTCAAGAGTTCTAATGAGAAGTAAGGTGATTAAGTTTTTTTCTCAAGAGTTGTAACATGATTGAATGTAGGGTATAGGGTAGCAAGGTAATTTTCCTATTCTTTTGATATGGAGTTGTTTTTATGGAAACCACTTGAGGTTCAATATGATGGGTTGGTTGACGTTGACTTATCTATATAAATCTCTTTTATGACTTCTTGAGTGGTTTAAATTTTTTATGATGCATAGTTCAAATTTTTCAAGATGGGTCGGAGTTTTGTCTACATGTTGATTAGGTGAGTTCTAATAATCACAGAGAGTTGTGCATAGATGTGTAAAATAGGGAAATTTCATCATCCCAAGCTTGTCTTGAATATTTTTTTTGTAATTTATCAATGAACATCCTTTCAAGATCAACATCAAGAAGCTTAATGTTTATTTGAGTAAATTAAGCATTTAATAATGAACTATAAAATCAGTGACCTATTCATCTACTTGTATACATTGCATGAGATCAGGTAAAACCATCTTAGTACCAATGTACATTTGGAAATAGTTTAGAAAGAAATCAAAAAGCTCATTGAATAAGTTGATTGAGTTATTCGGTAAAGAACAAAACCATTCCAAGGTTGTATCTTTCAAAAACCTAGGAAAAATTTTATCCAAGATTTTATCTCCAAAAACAAAGTCACTACATAAGGTTGTGTATGCTAAAACATGGTTGCTAGGTTCTCCTTTTTTGCTGTATTTCTCAAATCTAGGAATATTTGTACCTTGTGGAATTTGTGTTCTCAATATCTCCAATGATAATGGGTTTCTTTTGACATATTGTGAAGGTTGGCTATTTTCATTTTGGTTCAATGTTGTTATTTGTTGTTGGAGGGTTGTTACATTTTGCAAAAGTTGGTTTACGATGGAATCATTGGTTGTGTTTAGAGATGAAGGGGAATATGGTGGAGGTGTATATGTGTTGGTAGGATAAGTGAATTGCAATTTTATGAGAGGTGGGGGGTTTGGAGATATGATATTTGGATTCACAAAGCTAAAATGATTCCTATTGTACATACCCAAAGTAGGAGTGATATTGTTGATTGGTTGCATTGTTGTAGTGCCAATTGAATGAGTGTATGTAGGAATAGAGGTTAAGGTTGTATGGGGAGGAATTTGATTTCCTCCTTGACATTGGGTACAACCCAAATTTTGAGCACAACTAGCCATTTTAGGAATATGGTTATCAATAATGTGAGCTAGGCTATGTACAATCTCTATTCCATGTTCATTATCAAGCATTCTTCTCATGTTATCTTTGATAGGAACTGTAGTACCAACAATATAGTTTGTACTCACAAAATTTTGAAGTTTCTCTAAGGCTTTATCCATTTTTTTAAGTTTCTCTTGAGGGACATGAACAACAATGGTTTTAGCATCAATAGAATTGGAGGTCATAGGACATGTTATCTCTATGTACAATCTCTATTTCATGTTCATTATCAAGCATTCTTCTCATGTTATCTTTGATAGGAACTGTAGTACCAACAATATAGTTTGTACTCACAAAATTTTGAAGTTTCTCTAAGGCTTTATCCATTTTTTTAAGTTTCTCTTGAGGGACATGAACAACAATGGTTTTAGCATCAATAGAATTGGAGGTCATAGGACATGTGATATTAGGGATGGAATCCAACATGGGTTGACTAGTGTCAACACTATGAGTGAAAGAGTTGGAAAACCCAAGATCCATAATGGATGTACCAACATAGGATGCCATGAGTCTCAAACTACATCTCACTAAAATATTGGAAATAGTACACTAGGTTGTAATACTCATACAAGTTTCACCAAGCCAAAAGTCTACCCAAAATGGACAAAAAACACTAAATAGAGATAGTAAAAAATTGGAACTAGGAAGCACAATCCAAGTATTGAAGAAGACATTTACAATTTTTATATCTAGAAAGGATAATTTACTGATTTTAAATGCAAGAACTTGAAAATGATAACTTTTGTATGCCAATTTTGATTTCAAACAATGCAATTTTTCTCACTAATTGAACTAGATGCAAACAATTACATAAAAATGTAATTCCTAAAACTAAAATAGAGATCTATAGGTACAACAAAGGAAAGTAGAAAGACATTGATAAATGTGAAAAAACTTAGAAAATTTCCTATACAAGGATAGGTTTTCCCTAGGGTGAATCTATCCTTGGATAGGGGTCTAGGAAATTAATTTCTCAGTGTTTAGTTTGATATTTAAGATCACTATTCCCAGGTGCAAATAGATTCTTCAGTAAAAGAATTTACAAAAAATTATATGAAATGAAAATGTAGTTTTGTGACAATGGATGGACAAAATGATAATGGATGGATGCTTTAGGATCAACAATGCATATTAACCTTCACAAGATGACATGAAAGCACATAAGCTTGAACATGATGATAGGATCTTGAAAGTTGCAAAAAATTACTAATAATATGCTCTTGAATTCTCTTGACAATAATATTTTCTCATAAAGTTGATCTCTTGATGTCACTTAATTCCTCTTAGATTTGAATTTGATAAAAAGATTATGTATTTATAGGTGTTTATCTAATTTCTCAAAAATTAGATTCTAAAAGCCAACAATTGCATATGAAATTTAAATCATTAAAACACCACCAAAAACATATTAAAATTTGGCATCAAGGACTTAAGGAGGACCCATTCTCCCTTGGGCGAATGGGTCTTGGCCCAAAATTCTAGGACACATTCATTTCGAGGTGTTTAAATATTAAGTGCATTAATTAAATATAGATTCCCCTTTTGGGATTCAAGCAAAATAGGGATTTGGAATACATAATTTGGAAAATTAGGAGCTTAATTAAGTCCAATTAAATAAGGGACCCAAACATAGTGTGAAATTGTAAGGGTATACAATTTCCTGCACTACACTCCCTTACATGTGGCTAACCTTAGTCACTCAATTCATGTGATCATGATTTTCAAGTTTGATGTTTTATTTTGGTTATTGATGAACTCTGTCATCATTGGTTATTTTTAATTTTTATAATGAGTGGTCTCGTCACCAAAATTTTCATCTATTTTGTGACCCTTGGTCATGTTTGATTCAGTGTTTCAATTGAGTTCGTTTTACTCTTATTGTTGAAATTGATAATTCTACCTATTGGGTTTTATTTTATCTTGGTCATGGTTGTTCTAAATATTTGAAAATTTTGGTCCTATTCTATGTTAGATTAGTTTCCTACCATGCTCATTATGAACCCCTGGTAGAATGTACAAGGCAGTAGATCGCAAAGAATGTGCTAAGTCTTGGTGTTTGCGTTAAATAGAGTAATATTGCTTCAATTCTTGTTCTTAATGAAATAGAAGTGGATGTTGTGTTGTGTTTTAAAATTATTGTGAAAGTCTTGTATTCATATGGTTTCTAGATTTGAGTGATTTCAATGTGTGTGCATGTATTTGTTCTTGAAATTGAGTGGAGTGTATTCAAATATTTGTATGAGAGTGTTTATAGAATTATATGACCTATAAGTGAGTTTAAATTGTGAATAATTATGTTTGAATTGTGCCTAAATTTATTTTCTTGTAGATGGTTGGGTGTGATCTAGTCCACCAATTGGGTGTGCTCTTTCTTGTCTTGGCCTTACTTGTTTTGGTCTTGTGACCATGTTTCTAGTGTCTTGGAATTATTTGGTTGTTTGTTGAGGTATCTTGGGCACCAAAATCCATGTTATGTAATAACATGAAGATGCACATTGAGTCATTTTGGATGCAACTTTCATAGCTACACATAAGTTTGACATCATGTAGGGTATGAAAGTGCATTAGTAAGTGCTTCAACACATT
Source organism: Sequoia sempervirens (assembly GCA_007258455.2). Classification (NCBI taxonomy): domain Eukaryota; kingdom Viridiplantae; phylum Streptophyta; class Pinopsida; order Cupressales; family Cupressaceae; genus Sequoia; species Sequoia sempervirens. The sequence goes on from VDFB02000013.1 coordinate 284,302,030, forward strand.
ATTGTGTTGCTTTATTATATCATATATATCTATCATTGTTAAGTTGCCAATTGAGGTTGTTTTGGTGGTTTAAGAGTTTTCCTTAGTTATTTAGTGGTGTTCCTAGCCTAAGGCTAGAAGAAGATGCAGTTCTAGTTTGAGGAATTTTCTATCTTGTGTATTCTCTTAGAGAATACTTAGTGGTTGAACCCTATAGTGGTTGTTGGTTTCCTTTTCAATCAATATTTCATGATCTTTTTGGGTTGTTAAACCCTTAGGAGGGTCATAGTGAGCACCATGATAGTGAAGATCTATTTTTTTTGCTCCTATGCTTTGTGTTCAATTGCTTCCTTGGTGGTTGTAATGTGGGTTTTGGCTTTGTCAAGCCTTTTTGTTGGGAGTGCTTATGCCTATCATAGGTAGGTTTCTAGATTCTTGCCTCTAAGTGAAATGAAATAAAAGAGGGTTTTCTCAAATTGGGGCGATTGAATATGTGATGCACCTATCTTCCATGTTTCATTAGGAAAAAGAGATCCCCAAAGGTAGGATTAACGTTCAACTCTTGGGTGAAACAACCCTATTGGAGATCTTGGCTATTTTACTTATGACAAGATAGGTTAAATATACCTAAAATGCACTTTGGGGAGAAAAACTAAAAATACTAAATGAACTCAATTATGCAATGTGAAACTTGAATAATCAATTTAAAGCATGACACAATAAAAAACAACAGAGTTCCAATAGATCTAAGAAGGGTAAGTTGATGTGTACCAGTCACCAAAATTTGTTGTTGAGTGTCCTCCTAAAAAAAATTCACCCTAGGGAGAATGGGTCTTGCTATAGGGACCCAAAATCTGATTTCGTAGTCCTCTACTCCTAGATCTGCACTCCTGATTTCTTCAGATCTCACTGCAGAAAGTCAGAAATAAATTATGAAAATAAGATTTTGTGTCTTGAAAAATTTTATGACAACTTTGCAAAATTTCACTTTTGATCAATCTTCAATCCTTCTTCACCTTCAAATCTACACATACAAAGAGAGGGAAAATTTGTTTTTTTTGGTGAATAAGGGTTTACCTTGGTCAAACCTCATTTTGGTAAACCTTGAAATGAAATAATGATATATAGAAGGAATGATGAATGAACACTGGCTCGTTACAACTCACCAAACCCTTTAATGGCTTCCCTTGGAGGACTAGAGTCTAACACATCATTCCAAATATTAGATCTTGCATGAAATGGCTTGATTGGATGCTTGATTTGATACTTGATTTGATGCTTGAATGCTTGAAACCTACATCACAATGTTAGCTCCAAAAACATGCATAGATGCAAATAAATTTGACATTATGCTTGATATCTTGAATTCTTATGTAGAAGACTAATAAATTTGCTCTTGAATGCTTTTGATAACAATATTTATTATAGGAATTCTCTCATAAAAATTCTAGGATTTGAAATGACAAAAAGACCTTGTATTTATAGGTAATTTTCCAATTTCTCGACAATTAAACAACAAAGGCCAACAATTGCAATTTGAATTTGAATCATAAAAATACCACCAAAAACATATTAAAAAATGGGATCCTAAGTCTAAGTAGGACCCATTGACCCTTGGGAAAATGGGTCCTAGGCCCTAAACCTAGGACACACATTTTCCAAGATGTGTAATTTGATGTTTGCAATTGTTTAATGTAGGCTCCCCTTTTGAAAAATGAGATTAATTAGGCTTTAAATGCATGATTAGGTCAATTAGAGGTTTAATTAAGTCCAATTAATTAAGAGGAGGAAAAAAAACTGAGAAAATGTAAAGGAGTACATTTTTCGTCACTACACTAATAAACCTTGTGTTGTTTCTAGTTTTACGTTAAGAAGCCAATGTGTCTAGAAAATACTCATTTGTTCAAGTGGTGTTGAGGAAGAACCTTGTGTTGTGAGTGAAAATTAAATATCAAAGGCCAACAATTGCAATTTGAATTTGAATCATAAAAATACCGCCAAAAACATATTGAAAAGTGGGGTCCTAAGTCTAAGTAGGACTCATTCGCCCTTGGGAAAATGGGTTCTAGGCCCTAAACCTAGTACACACATTTTCCTGGAGATGTGTAATTTGATGTTTACAATAGTTTAATGTAGGTCCCCCATTCATAAAATGAGATTAATTAGGATTTTAAATGCATAATTGGGTCAATTAGATGCTTAATTAAGGGAAGGCAATCAAAGTGAGAAAATGTAAAGGAATACATTTTCTTGTCACTACATTTAGCCCTCACTTTAGTGAGAGGATAATCCCTACACTCAAAGTCACACTAAAGTAGATAAATAATTCAAGAGAAGTCCAAGTACACAAATTTTAGTGAGATAGGATGAGAGATATTAAGGAGGTGGCCAAGCCTCCTAGGATCAAGATCCCATGGTAAACCAACATAAGTGCAAAGGGACACATACATATGTATGATATACATTAGCAAGACAGGATACACAATCATACAATGCCAAAGTTTATGAAAATAAGAAAGAAGAAACGGTGGATTAAGCCTCAACTGTTTGTCCAATAGGTATGGATCAAGCCTTAGCTATTTTTCCAAGAAAAAACATTCACAAGTGGAAACCCATTGTCCACTATGCAAACAGAATATAATCAAGAGGGCTAGTTAAACATGTTGTCCACTAGGTGATCCCCAAAAGCTTGGATGATGGGAAAGTTATGCTAGGTCTACAGGCTCCCATACATTAGCCATACCAAAATTCATACCTCCTGATAACTTTGATAAGGTTCCACACAAATAAAGGTTCTACAAGGCTAGAAAGCTACATTATGCTAGACACTCATGAAAAAAAAAAAGGATTCACTAGCAAGCAAGTTGTGTTATGCTTGGTGGCCATGACAATTTTTTAAATACAATAGGATATGATATTCAAAGGGATTTTTCTCAGTTCATGAAAGGTCTCACCTTAGGGAACATCATGCTCGATGTCACGAAGAGAGGACTAGTCAAGGATAAATGATTCACAACTTAGTGAATGCAAGGTGTATCATTACCACCAATAGGAATGTCATATTCCAAGAAAGGTCACACTTTTAAAGGACATCAAACCAAATGTCACCACCAAGAAGACATATCACATGAAATAAGGAGACCACACTTTGAAGGGAATAATGATCAGGGACACGTATGCCCCCACCTTAAAGAAATTGCTAAACACCATGCCGTGAGTAATTAATTTAAAGTAGATCACAATAAATTCCCATACATGAGAGCTTTATTTGGAAAGCCCTAAGTAAAACATATGTTTCCAAAATAGAGCTACATCATGAAAGGAGGTTGCCTCCATATGCAATCCTCAGATAACACATAAGGGATCTAGTGATTTGGGGTCAACATTATGTATTTGCTATAGTGATATAATCAAGCTCGAAATCATCACCATTCTCCAAATGACTCATGGAACAATGATCACAAAGGAAGAGTGACACATAGAGAGCAAAAAAAAAAGAAAATATTTTGGGTAAACATGGAAGAGGCCTTAATGTCTCAACGCCTTGCATCATCCCCAAAAGGAAGATATAAAGGTAAATGGTTACAAAAAATAGAAGAATGCAGATACAAATAGAAGAATTTCATGATAGATTTTCTTCCTTTGTATCCTTGCACCAATAGAGTGACAAGGGTCATCCAAAGTAGGATCACAAACATATAAAGTCACACCAAGCAACACTACACGGGGGATCACATTGTGCACATGCAATCACAAAGAACATGAAAAGAAAAATAAATAAAATACTAGCATGGCACGTGTGAGTCAACCTATAACAGGTCATTCGCATCCCAATCTTGTTCATCATATGTAAAAGGTAGGAAACTAGCCAAAGGGACAATGAAAAGTGTCATACTAGGAGCATCACCAGGTTCAACATGTGGTGAGTCACTCTTTATAGGATGATCATCACAATTGTCATCATCTAATCTCATGGAAGAGAACAATAAATTTGGCTCATTATGCACTTCCTCATCAATCTTAGAAATATCATCATCATCATCCAAGTTAATCATAATAGGAGGCCTAATTATGATGTCCATTGAAGTTTCATGTTGTTGTTGCAAAGGTGGACAATCATCATGCTTTATCTCAATTGGTATTTGATCTTTATTTTATGTTTTATTCTTTTCTTCTAACTAACGATCAATAGCATGATGTCTACACCTATGCTCTTTAGCATTTCTATTTCTTCTTGCATGATTTTAAAGTTGTGATTGTGTAGAAGTGGGTTTATCAACCATTGGTTTCTTTTTTTCCCACAAGGGAGGAATCAAAGGAACCATAGAAGCTTGTTTAACCACTTTCTCTTTAGCTTTATAAACTTGTTTAATCTTAGGAGGAACAACGAGACTTATATGGTTATCTCTTGGTCTTTTATAAGAAATAGGCAGAGGATTTTTCATGGATTGGTCTTGTTTACTTGGAAGGGCTTTTAGTTTAATCATGGTTTCATCAATGATAGGAGGCTAAATCATGGGTTGAGGCATGTTGCTAAGGGATAATTCTTCTATTTTCTTTGACTATACTTTTGATAATATTTGAAAAAGAAGTCCTCACAAGGCTTAATAGGTTCCATGGGTTTGGGTTAAAAGAAATCCAATGAGAAATTCCCATGGGAATACATAGGATTAAATCCACAGTAAATATGCCATTGCCAAATGTAAATTTTAAGCATTTATGCACTATCAATGGTATGGATTCCATGGAGTGTAGCCATGGATAACCAAGCTTCACACAAAATCGATCCAACAAAGGGATGATGGAGAATGAGACATTCAATTGTTTTGGTCCAACTTTTAAGGGAAGAGTGATCAACCCTATCATAGGGCAAGAAAAACCATTATGTGTTTTGATCCATGATTTTGGTTGTTCATAAGAATCTTGATAAATTTCATGCACAAATAAGAATTCCTCGGTGATCACATTCTCCACACATACAAGATCAATTAATATCCCATTAATAGGTTTGTCATTGATTCTTTTAGTAACATAAAGAGGACCATTGAGTGCATGTTTAATATATCATTTCATGAGGAAGCAATTTCCATAGAGAGGCTGGTTTGGCCCTTACGAGGTTGAAGGTTAATGAATTCAACCATATCTTGTAATTCTTCTTCATTATCACTCATATTGTCATTATTTATATCTAGAAGTTTTTCAACATTCATCACATCATTCTTGGAATCATTAGATTTCACAAAAGAGATATTATGATTTGGCATATGGGGTTGGTAAAGATTTACAAATTTTGGTAAGTTGGGGCAATGGACTTATTTCCTTGATCTTTAACACCACCAATGTTGACATGATTAGAATCAATGAGGTCTTGCACAATTTTTTTAAGATGCTTACAATGTTCTATATCATGTCCATTTTGTCAATGATAATGGCATAAGGCATTGGAATTATAGTTCAGAGGTAAATTCTTAGTGGTATCAAGGGATATAATAGGAGGTAAGGTAATTAGGTTCTTACCCAAAATTTGCAACATTATGGAATGGAGGGTATCAGGTAGTGGGGTAAATTTTCTATTACACTCTTTGAATTGATATGGATTTTTTGTTCTTATGGAAGCCACTTGAGGCTCAACATGTTGACTTTTTTGGGGTATATTTATCTATAAAAAGATCTTATTTTGGTTCTTGAATGGTTATAAACAGTTAAGGGGCATGGATTTGGATTTCTCAAGATGGCTAGGAGTGTTTGCTTCATGATGACTTGCCAAATTATGATAGTCACAAAGAGCCATGCACAACTATGTAAAGGAGGGAAATTTAATCATCCCAAGCTTGTCTTGGACTTTTTTTTTGCAAATTTTCAATGATCATTCTCTGAAGATCAACATTGAGAATCTTAATGTTGATTTTTGAGTAAAGCAATTGCTATCGTGCTATAAAATCAATGATATTTTCATCATCCTTTTTTTTACACTTGATTAAATTAGCTAAGGTCATCTTGGGACCAATGTGCACTTGGAAATGGTTGAGAAAGGAATCAAAAATTTCAGTGAATGAACTAACTAAGTTATTCAGTAAATAGAAAAACCATTCCAAGGCTATATCTTTCAAAGATCTAGGGAAAAGTTTAGCCAAGAGCTTGTCTTCAAAAATGAAGTCACAAAATAAGGAGTTGTGTATGCCGAGAAAAGGTTGCTAGGATATCCTTTACCACCATATTTCTCAAATCTAGGAATCTCTATGCCTTGTGGCATTTTTGCTCTCAATATCTCCAAGGATAAGGGATTTCATTTGATGTATTGTGAAGGTTGGCCATTTTGATTTTGGTTCAATGTGGTAATTTGTTGTTGGAGGGATGAAACACTTTACAAGATTTGGTTAAGGACAAAATCATTGGTTGTGTTTTGAGATGAGGGTGTATATGTATTTGGAGGACAAGTGAATTATAATTTTTTGAGGAGATATGGATTAGGAGATATGATATTTGAATGCACAAAGCTAAAGGGATTCCTAGTGGAAATACCTAAGGTTATATTGACATTGCTAGTGAGTTGCTTTGTTGTAGTAACCATTGGATGAGTGTATGTAGGAATAGAGACCATAGTTATAGAATGAGGAATTGGATTTCCACCTTGAATTTGAGTGTATCCCAAATTTTGAGCACAACTAGCCATTGTGGGGGCATGATTGCCAATATATGAGCTAAACTATGCATAATTTCTATTCCTTGTTCATTACCAATAATTTTCCTCATGTTATCTATGTAAGAACCACAGTACCAACAATATATTAAGCACTCTCAAGGTTTTGCAATTTTTCTCAGGCTTCATCCATTTGTTTTAGCTTTTCTTGAGGGATATTAGCAACCCTTGTGTCAACATCAGTCACATTGGTTGTGGGTAAAGTGGTCATGGAAAATGTGGTATGAAAGCTATGGTCCATAATGGGTTGACTAGTATCAACACTATGAGTGAAAGGGTTGGAAAACACAAGATCCACAGTAGATGTAATAGCGTGGGATGACATGAGTCTTGAACTACATCTCACTAAAGTATTGGAAATAGGACACCGAGTTGTGAAGCTCATACAAGTTTCACCAAACCTAAGTGCACCCAAAATGGAGAAAGGGCTCTATGCAAATGCAATGAACACCCAAAAGTAAGAATCACAATGCAAGTATGTAAAAGGATTTTGCAATTTTTAGATTTGAAACAAGATAATAATTTGATTATGCTATGAAAAAACATGAAAAATGAGGTATTTTAATGCCAATTTTGATTTCAAACAATGCACTTAATTTGACCAATTGAACTAAATGCAAGGAAGTACAAAATTTTCTAATTTTTGAAACTAAAACATAGACTTAAGAGCAAAAGAAAACAAAGCAAACATTGAAAATTTGATGCCCAAAATTTTGAAAAGACACCTGTACAGAGACTAATTCACCCTAGGGTGAATGAGTTCTAGGCCAGGGATTTGAAAAATCAAAATTTGAATTTACAAGATAATGTTTGAATTCCCAGTTTCAGGTTGCAGACTGTAGTTTCAGTGATAAAATTTTCTAGATTTAGGTGTCCTAATACAAATGAAATTAGTGAAAAATGATGAACAAAGTGAAATTTTTTGAAATATTATTTTGACCAAATTTTTTAATGTAAATGACTGAAAATACACTAATATGCAAGTACTATGCAAAATCAATGCAATATGCATGTAATTTTTTGGATTTTTTTAGATTTTAAACAATGTAAAATGCAAATTTAAAACCCTAAATGATATGTAAAATAATGCAATTTTGACAACCCTAGATGAAATGTAAACTAATGCAATACAATGCAAATTAATGCAAATCCTAGATCTAGGGTTTGAATGAACTCCAATTTCAAAATTTTAGATGTTACAATGTCAAGTTCACCAAAATAAAATGAAATAAAGTAGGGTTTTATCAAAATGGGGTGATTGAATATGTGATGCACCTATCTTCCTTGTTTCATTAGGAAAAAGAGATCCCCAAAGGTAGGATTTAATTTCAACTCTTAGGTGAGTAAACCCTATTGGAGATCTTGGTTATTTTCCTTTTGACAAGACATGGTAAATATACCTGAAATGCACTTTAGGGAGAAAAAATAAAAATACTAAATGATCTCAATTATGCAATGTGAAACTTGAGTCATCAATTTAAATCATAACACTCCTCCAAATTTTTTCCAAAAGCATCCAAACTCATGTCAAACTGCAAAGGATGATCATGTAGATAATGAACAAGAGGGTTGAAGTGTTCCCTTGCAACAACTAAAGAAGAATCATCCCCATCAAAGAGAAGATGAATGCAATCAATGGTGTCTCCCAAATCTGAAATGTGAGACTCAACAAACAACCCACCAATGTCTGTCAAGTACTCATCCCAAGTATCCATCTCTAGAAGATGATGAATGTCCTACTGCACTGAATCACAAGGAGCCAAATCTATGGAATCATAAGCATCCTTAGGTACACTAGTAGATGAAAGAGATGATATCTTAGTGCATGTAATTCAACTACACCTATCATCCCCCATTGTGTCCTCTTCTTTAAGGACACTAGATGATTCAGTTGATGCTAGTTTAGAGGAATTAGGAAAACTAATGCCTTGAGAAATGCAAAGCTACTGCAACTAATGAAGTTCATAAAGGAGCTTCAAATCATCAAGTTATTTTTGTAGACATTCATCAATTGTATGCTTTTTCTTCCCACAATAATCACATTTGACTCTCCATGATTTAAAATACATGATTAGAACCCAAAAAAAAAACACAAGATTACTCCCACCCCAAATTACTCAATCATGAAACCCCTAGTAAAGTGGAATTGATCTTAGTGCATACAAATTGCTAAATTTGGCCATAAGCTCAAAGTAAAAAAATTTACACAAGATGAGAATGATCTAATACTACCACTAAAAATTACAAAAAAAAATTACGCACTCTCAAAAAAAAATCACCCAAAAATGTTATCGTATGAGTGAGAACGGATCCTCAAAAATTCCCAATATGAGAATGGCTCATAAACAACCCTAAAAGTCTATAATTTTTGAAAACCTAAGTCACCAAAATAAAATAAAAAATGAACCACTATGAAGAGCATGCAATTCTACCCCAAATAAAATAAAAAAAACTTGAAAGAAGGAGCTCGTATGATTGAGATATGCCCTTCCAAAGTTGGGTTGTAAATCAAAACTGTTGATGGAGAGGGGGTAAATTGGACTGACCTACCGTGGCCATTTGGTCACCAAATTTAAAATAGTAAATTATGGTGGTCAACTAGACGTCAAATTTATCAGTGTCATATGGCAATCATTTGGCTATCAAATTTAACATAGTGTTTTTTGGCGATCATTTGGCCATCAAATTTAAGATAGTTGTGCAAAAAAGCTAATTTTTTCCCTTGCACAAAAATATGAAGTACTATATAAAAAATAGGGGTTTTTGGGTCTTTTGAATTCAATGGAAGGGTTTATTTTGACCCAAAATGAACCTACAATATAAAACCACAAAGACAAAACCCCAAATATGGTATTCCTATCAAGTTTTTCTAATTCTCCAGGTCATCATATGATGCAAGAGAAGAGTATACTCAACTTTTCAAGATCCACCATGATTTTCAACCTTGCAATAGCTCAAGCTTGATTATCCTCCATAGATCTGAGAAGGTGTTTTGTAATTCAAAAGCTCTAATACCATGTTAGAATCACTCAAGGACTCTAGCCTCCAAGATCATCAACAAAAATCAACAACCTTCTACAAGAGGGAAAATAAAGAACGTGAAATTGCAACAATGGATGCAAGATATTCCAATATGTAATACTCAAGATTGCAATGATATATTGGACTTACTCAACTAAAAAATATCTCAATTGAACTTGCTTACTTTGAGTTACAATGTACATATGAAGCCTTTCTTATATAGGCAAGGGTGATAATGTATCAACATTAAATGATCGTGCCATAATTAAATGACATGAGTCAATATTAAATAACCTAAGATATATGCATTAAATAAAAGCCAACTAGATAAGATAAGTGACAACTAATACTTAACTAGAAAGATACCTTCCTAGGACCTAAGTGGACTTAACAATGTAAATAGGACCTAGATAAGACTAGATAGGAAAAATACCTATTTACACCAACATTAATATATATAAATATTAATTATGTAATTTATTAAAATTAAATATTTTATTTTTCTATTCTATCAAATTTAATTTTTGAAAATAAATTAACCAAGACATACTTTTATTTCACCAATTAAGTTTATTTTTGCTAACATAATAATATAATCATCCATAAGACATAGTCATCATTTAAATCATAATGCACAAATGGTTCATATTTAGAGAACATAATACAATCTTAATCATACAAATGCAAGAGGGATACAACTACGTGAGTGTGTGTGCATCAGGTTTCCATCATGCTAATTATTGAAAAGTAGTGTAGGGCCTCTCTAATGTCTGATTAACTTGGTGCTACATGTAGACACACAATTCAAAGGGTGGTTTCCTAACTAAATAGTTCATCTTTCATAAGAGGCTTCATTTAATTATCAACTAGGGACTCATAAGCTTTAGATAGTGTTGACATAGTTTATGCATTCATGGATTCTAAGCACTTCCTATATCAATGGATTATAGGTGATTAGACATGTACATATATTTGAAAAACTTAGAAAAGGAAATAAAATGCTAAATTACAAAATAGGGGAAATAGATATAAGTTGCTACCTTATGCTACATGTACCTATCAGTCAAGACTGTAACTAATTAACTCCTAAAACTGAACTGTAACTAATTTCTTTGGAGAATGAACAAACATGAAACTACAAAATTCAATCTAAACTACAAAATCATATTCATGAATGGTGCAAGAGCACCTTGGTAAATAGGCGAGGTGATGCTTAGTGATTCATGTTTTGGGTTTTTTGTTCTTGTGTGATGAAAATAAGGTCTAATAAGACCAATTTCAATGTAATCAAGGTCATGTAGGGTCTTGTAGGTATTTGCTAAATTTTTTTCAACAATAATGTAAAAGTTGTAAAAGTTGCATAGCAACTTTGTCATTTTGCTTGGTAGTTAAATGTGAATAGTCACCCCTTTCAAAATACAGTTGGGGACCATTGGATTTCAATGTAGACATGTTTAAAAGCCTCAAACACTTTCGAGGTAGGGCTATTGAAGAAATTTTTGGTGAACAACAAACTTTTTGTCTAGTTTTTTGTGGAAATTATGTGTTTTCTAAACTTTCTACGCTCAGTACAGTTCCATACAGAAGCCTCAACATCTAAAACATATGTGAACTATTCGAGCATTGTGTTAGCTTTCATTTGAATCCTATTTTGTAGGTTTTCATCAAGTTTGGAGGGAGATCAAAAAAAATTTCTGAAGGTTGCTCTATAAAGTAGGGTTTCTAGGGTTTTGAGTGAAAATCATGAAAAACTAGGCCATTCCACTGTAGGAAAATTTTGAAACTTGGTGGAATGGACCTTCTAGGAGTTTTTTTGATATTCTTATAGTTTTAGGGTAAGGTGAAGGTGTTTGCACTAGTTTTGCTCGAGCCCTAGCCTAACATCTCTATGTGTTGGGTTAGGTTATATAGAGATTTGATAGGACAACAGATTTTTAGGAAGATTTGGTGAAACAAATTATTGATTTTGTTCCTATGTGACCTACAGAGTTTGTGGGAGAATATTTTAGGAGTTTACCAAGTGATTTGAGCATAGTTCCTTTGTAAAAGTGGCCTATTTAGGCCTAGTTCCAATGTTGCAGGCCAGATTTGGAGAGATTGTTCCAAAACAACGTGAGGAACCAATTTGATATGTTTAAGAGCAAGGTAATGGGTGTCTGAAAGTGTGAAGGTTCTAACCAATTTTGGCCTCTCTACAAGATATCCCAAGAAAAGGCGATGTGGACCACTGCAATTATGGTGGTCAGTTTGTGAAGGAATCAACCCTCTCAAGGGTTTGCAGACTTGGAAACCTTGTTAGTTTGAGTTGTTTGAAGCCTAATCACCCTGCTCTACATCAATGAATTTCACATGCATGTAACTGGAAATCACTTTAACTAATTCTAGCAATGCATTAATTAATATAATAATAGGAAACAAAGTGGATTAGTAGTACCTCAAGTGGCCCTTTCTTGAGTTGTCTCCATAGAAGACATCAAACAATTACTACTTAATCAACATATCATGGTATTGAATTAACTTCGTTATTGTATAAAACTCTAAAATTTTACATAAAATCTGACAAGAATCTACTAAATATTTCTCATTCAGCAATACATATCTATTGTTGCAACTAATAACAAAAAAACAACACATCAATCTGTTGGAATCAAGAAACACTGAAAGGGGGGTGAATCAGTGTTCTGCAAAAATTAACATTATTAATCTGATCTTTAAACCACTTAAAACATTAAACCAAAAGAAAGATCCATGAACACAAAACAAGCAACCACAACACCATAACACAATGATTTTTTACATGGAAACCCTATTAGGGGAAAAACCATGGTGAAGATCAATCCACAATATGATCTGTGTATACTCAATTAAGTGTTTACAAAAGGAATGCACATGCATTCATGCACACTGCCTAGAGCTCACTGCTCAAATACAAAAGGAAGACTCACTATCTTACAAAAGATTTGGATTACATCCAAAATATTTGAATTGAGAGAATAGAATATACTAATGCCTGATTTCAGTTCCGATTAAGCACATCAATCGCTTTCTTGACCTTCTATCCAATTCTACTCTTATGTTCTGTCTACTTTAATTCAGATCACAAATCTTTTTCTGCACAAGTGAAACTATCCATAATCACTTTACAATCCTTCTAAATTTTGCAACACATACCAACACACTTTGTACATACATCCAAATGATATAAGTGACCGCTTATATATGTCTACAACTAAATATTTAATCAACCACATGTCGGCTTCAACAAAATATAAAATATTTACAAATCGTCGGCTCAATCCATAAATAATTTCCAATGTGCACCAACCAAAGTCGGCCACAACATAGTAAGGACCAAATCAACATGCTCGAACAAAAAAAACACTTAAACAATTACTCCTCGAATATACACAACACACTATATTCACTTAGTCGACCTTTTGCATTGTTAAGCAGAAAATCAAGATAACCAAATCTTCTAACTCTCACAGCAATTGATATGAGCTCTAAGATTCAAGGATAACATAGATCATACATCAAAAAACCTTCCCTAAGATCCACAACTCAAAATGATAACAAAATATTGCATATGAATCGATGAACACAATTCTATTGGATGTTCTATTCTAGCTTGACAGTTAATCACTTAACTTCAGTCTGACTTCTAGTATGATCAAATATTGATGTGTGGATTGAATCACTGACTAGGGTTTCCATTAATGACAACACCAAATGACATGTGTGGTGCCTCTTGCCAACAATCTCCCCCTTTGGCATTGATGGCAATACTTAGTGAAAAATGACTAAGTGTTAGATTGGTACCAACATGAATACACTGCCAATCTTCAAAACTTCAAAAACACATTTCTCCCCTGAGATGATTAAGGCATTTTTCACTGTCCCATTCTCCCCCTTTGACATCAATGGAAAATATGGGAATCCACATACCAAAAATTAAATAAAAATCTCTATGAACAAACTGCATATGTACAAGCATGCTTCACTAACTTATATAAACTTGAATATGTCTACAAAATTACTCTTCAATAGGCTTAAGCTAGTGTCCTAGCTCTTTTTGAGACTCTCCAAGATAGTCATGTGACCACAAAATAGATAAGATTGCATCTTGGTAAACTCAAGGTTCACTGAATCACTGACCGCTATAGCATCTTGTGCTTCCTTCAATGCACTAAGCATTTTCTCCATCTTAGGACCAATTAATCCTCTGAGCTCACAAACTCTTTCAAAAAAAATTCCTTCTTCATGCTTCAAACTTTTTATTTTTTCAAGCAGGGATATGACTTGACCTTCTTCCTTCCAACAGAAACAATTTGAGGATCAAATGCTTGAGAGATATCTGCTAACTGTTTCTCATATTCTTTCATTTTCTTTTTAATGTCCTCAATGAATTTAGACAATGATAAATACGACTTGTAAATATTTCCACCTTTAGACAAAGCACTTTGAATATTCTTTACACAGGTAGCTAACAAATCTTTATCATTAGCAATCATCCCCTTCAATCTATTGAACCTTTTAGCATCAAACTCCTTTTGAACCTTATCCATAGCTGACTTTTCAAGTGACTCAAAGTGAGTACTTACAGAATTAACAAGTTTCTTCAGCTGACCGGATGGAGAATCAGATGAATCCTTGACATATGAAGGCATGATCTTCTCTAGAATATCAGATGCAAGATTTAACAACTCACTATCCTTAATATGAGATTTCAAAATCTCCTCCCTTGCCTTGGCTTGAGCAAATGATGCAACTTTCAGCTTCTCAATGGGAGATAAAGTAGCCAAGTTAATAGGACCTTTAATCAACTCAAGATCAAAATCCTCCTGTTGCTCTTCTAAAAACTCCTTCACTACCTTAGTAGTGTCTCTTGCTTCCACAAGAATCTCCTTCGCTTCAGTCTTCTTTTCTTCAATCACTGATTCTTCCATAGCTTCAAGAATCTCTTTTTCTTCAATTGACACAACTTTAGGAGCTTCAGTCTCCATAGGAATTATAGTGCCATGTATATATAGAGGATTCAAAGTATCCTCAAATGTATCTTCTTTCTCTTCTTCATTTACCAGACTAGATGGAACATCTTCAATATGCACTTCTTCAGAAACAACATTGTATCTGTTCTTTAACAAAATTACCTTAAGGATTTTCTCAGTATCCTTTGCAACTTCTTTAGTCTGTCCAATCACCAGCTTGTTCACCCTTGTCTTGCTCTTGAAATCCCTTTTAGCTTCATGAGAATATTCTTCAAATATTCTATAGACATCACCAAACACATATCAACAAGCATTTGTTCTCTTATTTTCTCTTCTTCAGTTCTTGCATTCACTCTCCTCATTTCTAAAACTTCATATAGGCTTGATTTGCCAGTTTTCATCTTTTTCTTTGCTTTCTCTTCACTGGAGGGCTTGTCCTTAGAGAATTTTGATGCTTTGGTGCCCATATACTTTATTTATCTTACCTCTTCATCTTCTAAGACAATAGCATAGACTATTGTGCTCTTGTCCTTCTTCCTCTTTCCTTCTCTACTGGATGTCTTGGCTTGAGCTTTCCTAGGACTTAAATTCTTTGCAGGACCGGATGAGAGAGTAGAGCTCCCGGTGGATCTAGATCTAGCTGGCTCTTTGCTTCAACTTGTTCTCTTTTCCTTCTAGCTTCCCTTACAACTTTAGCTGATATCCCCATGCTTTTTGCAAAAGCTTCAACTTCCTTTCTTACCTTCTAGATTATCATTGGCTTCTTCAATTGAGCATGAACTTCCATATTCTTTTCCTCAAAGGTACCAAACATTTTTTCAGTCAGATCTCGAGGTTTACTTAGCAAGTGTTGAGCATATAGCTCCAAAATGTGTTCTTCAACCTCATAACCCATAGGCATTATCTACACTGTTCTAGGATCATCAGCTTCCATCAAACACTAATCAATATCCACCATGAAGCAAATTGTATCCTTATATTTCTCCACAATAGATGTAGGAATCATTTCCCTCGCTTGCATTTCATTCTGAAAGCTCTTGAAATAAACCCAAATTGTAGTTTTTCTTCCTTTACTATCACCAATGTTGTATAACATGTCTCTGATCTGAATAGCTACAGGCTTATCACCTTGCCAATGCACTTCTCCAACTCCTAGAACTTCATTCATGAAGTAGAAAAATAGACATAGGAACAAATTACCATATTTGAAAGAATTCTTCTTATCCTTCTTGATTTTTCCAAGATTCTCCATTAACTGGCTTTAGAGTAACTCACACAGGTCATAATCTTCATTTTCTTTGACCATCTAATATGTTGCATAAATTATTGTACCGGATACAGAATTTTCCCGGCTAGAGTGATAAATCTTGTACCTAATGACCATAGATGCAAATCTCACATCTACTTCAATAATATCATCAATTGTCATATCTCTCTTGTCGAACACTGAACCGGTTGCATCTGTGATTGTTTGATTCTTCACAGCTTTCAATGTGGGTAACCCATCAGATAAATTTAAACCAGTAACAATCCTTATGGCTTCCTTTGTGATCTTAAAAGGTTGACTTAACCACATAAACTTGACATGCACTTGACTCAATATATACCAAGCCCATTCATTTTCTTCAAACACGAGAAATTTCACAATTTGAGTGAACTTCTTCTCCTCCAAAGTCTTAAATTTAGGTTTTACATGAAGATATTCTCCCACAATGTGATTGGTGTACAAATTTAGCAACTAAGAGCTTCCTAACTCTTCAACATTTGCATGAATGTATGCCCTAATATCTTCAATATGTAAAACACCATACAAAATAAAGGAAAATGCACCTAAGGGTTCTGTTTCGATGGATTTGAATGGGTGCCATTTGAATTTCGGATAGGGCCTATCCTTAATATCCACAACCAATAGAGCAACCATTTCCAGAATTTTCAAATTCACGAGTTTTTGGATAAATACCTTTCACCGAATCGCCTTCAAATTTGAATCTTCGCTAAAGTTCACTTTAGAGCTCTCCAAGCTTCTTCTTCTCAAAATTCAATGTGACAAATGAAGGATAGAAATGAATTTTTATCATTCGCACACCTAACCTTTTTCATCGCAATAAATGCTTTTACCCTAGGTCTTTCGGATACCCTGTTTGCACAAACTATGAAAGAAAATTCTTCTATAGACCTTCAAGTTTGCATAAATTCTCTCCATAAGACATTCCAAAACATCTGTACATCACTAATGTAATCATCGCAATCTGCCACATTCTGGTTCCAACTATCGACTGGGGGTTAAATGATTTTCTTGAGAACAACCCTTAGGCCAGAGGCCTTAAACTAATTCCTAGAGGAATTACCGGAACCTAGTTCTGGTGTGGAATCATTTCCTACATCAAAAACACTCTTCTTCTTCACTCGTGTCTTCTTCATTTTCTTCTTGATCTCATCTATATTGACTTTTCCTTTTCCCTTTTCATCATTCTGCATGTTTTTCCTTTGATTTACTAGACCCTTCCTGCTTCTGCAAAATCTAGCAATGTGACCAGATTTGTTGCAATTATAGCACACCACATTTCTTTGTCCAGACCAATTGTTCCATTGATTTTCTCTTGATTTGCACTGGTTAGCAATATGGCCAAATCTATTGCAAGTATAACATCTGACATCTCTATTGAAAAAGTTGTTTGACATATTTTTGCATTCATTTGACTTATGACCATACTTATTGCAATTGAAACACTGACTGGAAAATGATGAACCACTTGGATTCATTCTACTTCTACATTGAGCAACCATATGACCAAATTTATTGCAAACAAAATAGTAACCATTGAACCTTTGAGCATTAGGTTGTCTTACCAGATACCTTCCAACTTTGTTCATCCAATTTCCTTGCCTAAATCTCCTTTGACTAGATCCAGAGATTTCTCCTTTCTCATATCCAAGACCTCATTTGTCACTTCCAGTCCTCTGACTTTTAATCAGTTCATCAAGCTTGGTTAAGCTAATCTTGAACTTCTCCTTGAATTCATTAAGTTCAACTTTGAGATCAACAATCTGCTTTTCAAGATCTTCATTATTTTTGGATTAATCTAATTCAAGCTCCAACTGATTGAATCCATCAGTAATTCGATTGCATTCTTCATATTTCTCTTTCAAGGACTGAGCAAGATTCTCTTCATTCTTCTTTTTGTCTTCAATCTCCTTGGTCATTCTCATCATAATAGATTCCATCTCATGCTTTAGGACTGCATTATCTCTAGCAAACTTTTCACATTCTTCTGTCTTTTCCTTTAGGGCTTGACTCAATTGTTCATCTTCAATGCTTTTACTCTCTTTCTGCTTAATCTGATCATAGAGTTCCCTTCTCTTCTCCTTGGACTTATTGATTTTATCTTTCAATGATTGAATGATTTTTTCATCATTCATGAGGCTTGCTTGCAATTCCTGAACTTCAAATTTTGACTGATCAAGATCATCTACTGCCACCAAACGTTGTTGTTGAAGACTACTTGAATCCATTGAATCACTTTCCCAAATCTTCCCAAAGCTTTTAAACTTCTTTCGAGGAACTAGGCTCTGATACCAATTGTTGGAATCAAGGAAAACTAAGAGGGGGGTGAATCAATGTTATGCAAAATTTAACTTTATTAATCTGATCTTTAAACCACTTAAAACACTGAACCAAAAGAAAGATGCATGAACAAAAAAAAGAAACCAAAACACCATAACACAAGGATTTTTTATGTGAAAACCGTGTTAGGGGAAAAACCATGGTGGAGATCAATCCATAATATGATCTGAGTATACTCAAATAAGTGTTTACAAAAGGAATGCACATGCATTCAGGCACACTGCCTAGAGCTCACTACTCAAATACAAAAGGAAGACTCACTATCTTACAAAATATTTGGATTACATCCAAAAGATTTGAACTAAGAGAATAGCATCTGCTAATGCCTGATTTCAATTCTAGTTAAGCACATCAATCACTTTCTTGACCTTCTATCTGATTTTTCTCTTCTGCTCAGTCTGCTTTAATTTGGATCACAAATCCTTTTCTACACAAGTGAAACTATGCATAATCGCTCTACAATTCTTCTAAATTTCACAAAAAATACCAACAAACTTTGAATATACATCCGAATGATATAAATGATCGCTTATATTTATCCACAACTAAAGATTTAATCAACCACATGTCAGCTTCAACAAAATATAAAATATTTACAAACCGTCGGCTCAATCCATAAATAATTTCCAATGGGCACCAACCAAATTTGGCCACAACATAGTGAGGACCCAAATCAACATGATTGAACACAAAAAACACTTAAACAATTAGTCCTCGAATATCCACAACACACTATATTCACTTAATCGACCTTTTGCACTGTTAAGCAAAAAATCAATCAACCGGATCTTCTAACTTTCACACTGATTGATACGTGGCTCTAAGATTCAAGGATAACATAGATCATACATTGAAAAACCTTCTCTAAGATCCATAACTCAAAATGATAACAAAATATTGCATATGAATCGATGAACACAATTTTGTTGGATGTTTTGTTCTAGCTTGACAATTAATCACTTAGCTTCGATCTGACTTCCGGTATGATCAAATACTGATGTGCAAACTGAATCACTAACTAGGGTTTCCATCAATGACAACACCAGATGACATGTGTAGTGTCCCTTGCCAACATAATCAACAACTACTAACAATTATTAACTAGTAACTAGATTCACTTCTCAACAATAAATCTCATTATATAAGATCCAGGAGGATTCTTATTCCTCTAGGACTGAAAACAAAATCATAATGTATCCTTCCACTGTCACTCAAAGATAGGGGGAGGACGTAGTCTTTAAAATAGAAAACCATAATTATAAAACAAAGGGAAAAAAAGTTGAATTATAAATATGTCCCTAACAGTTAACCACCATGACAAAGATGTGTTTTTGGGAACTGTCACGTCATGGGTTATTCCTACTCAGAATTAAATTCCTCTCCTTCAAGTAGTCTTATTTAGTGGATAAGAATGTGTTGTGGTGACTCACGGTTGACCATTCAATGGTCACCTTTTTTCTCCTTTGGAAATCTCGTGCTTCAACTATTTTGTCTTCTCCCTTGCAACTATCTATAGTCCTTATGTTGTGGGCTAGAAATCCAATTGTTGCAGGTTACAGTCCTAGCTGCAAGATGTTAGTTTCATCCCTAAGGCATACACATCATTAACAATCATAATTTAAACATGGAATAATACTAAATCTCATGAACATTCATGCATTCACACATACAAATGTCAACATATCATATTTGTATTTTCACATACTTAAGTTTGCTTTAAAGTGCATGAAAGGTATATAAAAGATGTATGAAGTCTTAGGAATGTATGTGAAAATTGGCAAATGAAATGATAAAAACATAAACTAATAAAGGAAAACTAGCCATAAATTAAGCCCATCAAGCAACTAGGATACTTCTACCTCAACGATGTTCTCACCTTCACCATGTTCCTGCACTCATTTTCACTCAGGTTTATGTCAATAGGTTAGTCCATAAAACCATAGTCGAAGCACGTGCACATAACATCTCATCTCCACTTAAATTTCAATTTCAATTTTAATTTCAAGCAAAAAATAACATTTATTTAAAATACATTTATCCATAATCAAATAATCATAAGACAATCAATGATTAGTCTCAACCAATTTCATTTATTTATTAATTAAGTTTATGCAAGAAAATGGGATGTGACATCCTTCCCCACTAGGAAGAGACTTCATCTTGATGTCTTATTAGACATACACTAAAATATATGAGTATCACATAGATTCCACAAAAAGAAATCTCAAAACTTAGCACTCAAATGAGGAAAGAACGGTTTATATCTTCTGCATTCTCTCATGCAACACTTTCCACAAAAATTGGTCCCACTAGACCTTATATTGTGTAATATCTCTATTAAGAAACTTAATGTTGCACCATTCAATAATTTGAGCAAGCTCCACTAGCACCACGCCCGCATCTTGTACAAGCAATAATAGGTATGCCTAATACGCAATCCTTCAACCATGTGATACTCCCAAATCAGTCCTCTAGACTTCTCACCAAGTATAAGCACAAAACATGTAACTCTAGGGGTTCACAAGCTAAGTGACCACCCACCACTAGGTGCTCAACCATCTTAGAAATCACCACACTACAATCACCAGCTACCCTTACAATTGATGGTACAAACCAGCTATTGTGTCCAACAAACCACAAGCCAACAAGGTCCTACTCAAGGATTGCCACAACAACTAGGAACTCCATCTAGATACTAACACAATCAAGGATAAGACACACAAGCTTGCCAACCCTTCCTCAGCACAAGACTAAAGGTAACACTACCTCACCTCCTTGCTCAACAAGAGAATGCCTCACTTCCAACTATGATACACTCACAAGGTTCTTCCTCAACACCACTTGAACAAATGCAGATTTTCTAGACACACTAGCTTCTTAACGTAAAACTAGAAACAACACAAGGTTTCTTAGTGTAGTGATGAAAAATGTACTCCTTTACATTTTCTCACTTTGTTTGCCTCCCCTTAATTAATTGAACTTAATTAAGTCTCTAATTGACCTAATTATGCATTTAAAGCCTAATTAATCTCATTTTTTGAAAGGGGGACCTACATTAAACAATTGCAAACATCAAATTACACATCTTGGAAAATGTGTGTCCTGGGTTTAGGGCCTAGGACCCATTTTCCCAAGGGCGAATGGGTCCTACTTAGACTTAGGATCCCATTGTTTAATATGTTTTTGGTGGTATTTTTATGATTCAAATTCAAATTGCAATTGTTGGCCTTTGATGTTTAATTGTCAAGAAATTAGAAAATTACCTATAAATACAAGGTCTTTTATCATTTCAAATCCTAGAATTTTTATGAGAGAATTCCTATAACAAATATTATTGTCAAAAGCATTCAAGAGTATATTTATCAATCTTCTACATCAACGTTCAAGATCTCAAGCATCATGTCAAAGTTATTCAACATCTATGCATATTTTGGAGTAACATTGTGATGCAGGTTTCAAGCATTCAAGCATCAAATCAAGTGTCAACTCAAGCATCCAATCAAGCTATTTCATGCAAGATCTAATCTTTGGAGTGATGTGTTAGACTTCAATCCTCCAAGGGCGGCCATTAAAGGATTCGGTGAGTTGCAACGAGCTAGTGTTCATTCATCATTCCCTCTTTTTATCATTATTTAATTTCAAGGTTTAATTACCAAAACGGGGTTTGACCAAGGCAAACCCATATTCACCAAAAACAAATAATTTTTCCCTCTTTGTATGTGCAAATTTGTAGGTGAAAAAAGATTGAAGATTGATCAAAAGTGCAATTTTGCAAAGTTATCAAAGTTCTCATCAAAATTGTCAAGACACAGAATCTTACTTGTAGAATTTATTTTCGACTTTCCGATAGCGAGATTCAGTTAGATGCATCCAATATATCATTGCAATCTTGAGTATTGCATATTGGCATATCTTACATTCATTGTTACAATTTCATGTTTTTGATTTTCCCTCTTGTTGAAAGTTGTTGGTTTTAATAAATGATCTTAGAATCTTAAGTCTTTGACTGACTCTAACAATTAATAATATGATATATAAGAACTAAGTAATTTCTCAAGTCCACATCGCTGAAGAAGTGCATATCATAGTTTTATGTTAAAAGCCAAGCAAAGCACTGTTAAGCTCAACACACAATGACAATTCCTAGCCCTTATTCAGGTACTAACACTCTTGCCTTAGTACACAAATATTCTAACTTTTTCAAATTTGAAATACGTGCACATTGTATATATTCATTTATCACTACAAATTCCACATATGCATAATTTCCATCAATCTTAACCAATTAAGCCGCTCTATCTTTTATTCTCTTCACAATAACAGAACATTTGTTAAAACTAAATGCAATTACACAATGAAGGTGAGCCACACAAGCTGTAGCGCTATGAAAACCATTAAATCAACCAGTCTAAACCATTAAATTGAAAACATATCCGTTGTGATAACAGAGTAGTTGTCTGTCTTAAATCTCCCTATTCTTATGTCTCCTCTTCCTTTTACGACCTGCTAAAAATCTACCTGTAGTATGGTAAATTGAGCTTTATGTACTGTATTTTAGATGAATTCATATTTGGTCAACTATTTTGTTGAACTATCTCTATTCTTCCTTAATGTCTAAATCGTGAACTGCATAGGTGGAGAACATAAAATTAGAATTAAATGACTTTAATATAAAAACTTTACACTTTAGAGATGGAAAGAGAATCTAAATTCCTTTGTATGGGTTATCTTAGGATTTCTTATCAATTAAATATCAAGTTGCTTTCTTTTCAAGATTAATTCATCTACTTGCTAACCATGCAAGACACAAATAAATCCTTGATCAAGTGTATTTAGATATGTAGTTTGAATCACTGGTTGGATAACCATTCATGATCCAAATAGCTTTTCCTACATTAGAAAATCTACATCCTTGATCATTGAATCACTGGTTGGATAACTATGCAAGACACAAATCAATCCTTGATCAAGTGTATTTAGAAATGTATTTTGAATCACTAGTTGGATGACCATTCATGATCCAAACAGATTTTCCTACATTAGAAAATCTACATCGAAGTCTGCATACCCAACACTATATCCATGTCTAGGAACCTTAAAAGAAAATCTTCAAGTTGTATTCTTGTAAATAAAAAAGGGTGTAAGTGTGTGTTATGGGGCAGTTAAATTATAATTTTCTTGAAGTAACTCACATTGTTATCATTCAAAGGTATTATATTTGTAAGTTTAAGAAAATGTGTATATTGGGTTTAGCAATTAAGAATGAGTTTGTTGTAGATGGTTACCTTAATATTATATTTTGACAATTGAGAAATATCATTAAAGATCAAATTTGCATGTCAATAGTCAAGTTGTCTGTCAAAAGTGAATTGCATGTCATATATATATATATATATATATATATATATATATATATATAACCATCATTATGCATGAAAAGATTAAAATAATGAAAGATGTTAATATAATCATTTGCATGAAAGGAAAAGAGTATTTATTTAGTTTTGTGACCATTATGCATGCTATTGTCTTCTATGTGTGATTGTTTTTACCTTCTGGGATAGGGTGTCAAATATGGACCAAAAGAGAAGGTTTTGCTTTCCGGGATCTTCTAGTATATTCTAGTAATTTGGCCAAAGGCATGTATTCATTTAAATAGATGAAAGTTACCTAGCAAATTTATTTAAATATATGATTCTCTGTCATATCCTAATAGTAGGACATTGTATGTTCATGATAGAAATGCATGTAGATATATCAGGGCATTGAGATTCCCTCCTGCTATTTGCCTCCAAGTTGTTAGGTACTTCATTCAGGGTTAGGTATAGTTCGAGTAAGAAGAATTTCAGGGAAGCGTAAGCTTTGTGGTTGGGTGGAAAAGTGCATGAGACATGTTCTCATCTCTTGACTTGTAGATGACTGTGAGGGTCAGTGGCGACCATAGACTATATTGTTTGTGTCCTCTCATAATTCTTATATCATTGATTGTATTGTACTTCCAAATTGTATAATTATTTGACTTCATGGCATGAAAGCCAGAGTTGTACTTTTGTATATCATATATTATGTGCTTTTACCTGGATTATGCACTAGACATATGAGGATGTGCTATTAGATTTTTTTTATCTAATGAAGTTATTACATTTAAATTCCATGTTTATGAGATATTGAGTTTATATTTTACTTTCATGAGATTATTTTGGGTCACAATCCTTATAGAGATGCAATCAAACATCATTCATTTTAAAGAATAAAATTAATCTTACACTAAGTATAAAATATGTAACACATTTATGAGATATTTTTCTCTTCCATCACTAAACATAAAGTTTGTGTTCCCTTTTCCAATAATCTAATGTAAACTATTGTCAACAAGGAATACCTGACCACCACTGTATATTAGATATATGAAGAAAATCACTTCCTATGAGGAGTCATGTGATATGAGTCACATAAATTAATTAACCACGAGTCATCACTAACAACATTAGTTGAAATGAGTGAAGATTCACTTTCATCATCAAATTATTTATTATTAGAGGAATCTCCATAAGACTTCTAATTATGTCTACATCATTATCTACATGGAACTATTTTGTGCAATTCTAACATTTAAATTTACTATAACTAGCAGTTTTTTACCATCATTTTTACTTAGATCTCTTATTATCCCTATTTTTTCTTACCACTTTTTCCTTGGGTCTGCTCCATACATGAAGTGCATCCTTGGAACCCTTGTCCATAAATTTCTACCTTATTTTCTCACTAGGAAAAGTGGTGAAAAGGGCATTAATTTTGGGATCTATAGTAAAAAAAAAAAATAGACTCTCCCATGATTTAGATAAAGAGCAAAGTAAATAATATAGTTGTCTTCCTCTTCTAGCTTACCATCAATACTATGTAGCTAGCTAAAAAATGAGGTTTAAAGCATATAAAATCTTAGCTATGGATTCCTTGTCATTTGTAAGGAATATAAATTTATTTTAAAATAAATTTTATTTACCAAACTCTATGTTTGACAAATATTTTTTATTCTTTTCCACATACTAAATGTAGGATCCTCTACTAAGACATTCAAGAGGATAGAATCCACAAGGCACAATTATATGGTTCCTCGTGTCTTTTTTTCAATATTTGAAGGTCTAGACTTTGATGTCGCAACTCTCCATTGATCTCTCTCTTTCAAGAGATCTTTCATTTTTAATTTTCATAGCTTGCACATGGAGACACTTAACTTCTAAATCTCTAATCGTGATATATTTTACATGGCTTCTCTAACCTCACTAAGATCTCCAAAACCATTAAAGTAATGCTCCCATTTTGAACGCAACAAACCTACAATATTACAAGATTTTTTTACCCTTTTAATCCAAGCCACAACCTTATACCAAATATTGAAATACAAAGTAAATGAAAAAATAAGAAAGTTAATAATGTGGTGTTTTAAATATGAAAAAGTATGTCATTAAGCCAATAAAGTTTAATAATAAAATAATGAATTAGCAAGTAGAAATTACTATTCTCATAAAATTATACACATAACACTAGATTTATGTGGAGAAATCCTTGTAGAAAAATCTTCATGTCCAAAGAT
The DNA here is from genome assembly GCA_007258455.2 of Sequoia sempervirens. Taxonomy (NCBI): domain Eukaryota; kingdom Viridiplantae; phylum Streptophyta; class Pinopsida; order Cupressales; family Cupressaceae; genus Sequoia; species Sequoia sempervirens. The sequence goes on from VDFB02000013.1 coordinate 284,327,937, forward strand.
ACCCAAGCTTGTATTAATCCTCAAAGAAAGAACTACATCAATACAATCTACTTATTCCTCTATTTTGATTGTAATCTACTAGCATAAGTGTGCCTAGAAAATCATATGAATCAACCATCACATGCTTCCAATAAATATGAGAATAAGAAACTAGAAAGAATAAACAGTTTCTCATAACTAAGACCCAAAACTATGAGTTGTAGCAAAACTCTAATGCCCCTATAGTCATAGTCAAGAAACATAGGATAGTAACTCCCTATACATGTCTTACAACCTTCTTATGTGTCATAAATGTCATAGATTCTATCATAATCATCAAATTAACCAAGATCCCATTCCTAGGTGTTTCATAAGGACATTGGTTGCCATGATATACAACCAAATATGGAAGATCTTCTTACAACTCTCAATTTTGACCATTTATATGTAACCTATGAGACATTTAATGTCTTCTTACACAATAATTAATTTATCATGAGTACAAATAAATAAATAATAAATCCCCCTTGCTCACATGTGCATCCATCTTTGCTCATTCCATGATATTTGGAGACTAGTCATTATTGATCATCGACATAATTAAATATAATTTGAAAGACAAGATTTGCAAGGTGAATGATTCATAACTAATCCTAATTTTCTTGTCCTGCTAGTTGTGTATGTTCCACAAAAAGGGTGGTTGGTGCTTTGTTTAGAGGATCCTCCTCCACCTATTGTACCAATGTGAGTGGTGTGTTATATTTTTATTGTTTGTTAACTTTTATTTCAATATATTAAACACATATTTTGTTAAGTTATGCATACCAAATAACCATCCTTTTATTATAAACCTTCTAACTATACTTTATATGTTTATATGGTAGATGCAAGCTCAAAAGCTTTAAAATTTCTTAAAGCAATAATCAAATAGAACACCACATTTTGGAAATAGAATAGTGAATAGGGAAATGAATAATCCCTAATTTTAGTTTAGGATAATTCACTTAAATACATACACATAAGAACACATTAACCTAGATTAAATTGAAATTAAAAGTTATAGTAAAAAAGAATTAACATGTGTAGGAAGCTATAAATAGAAATACATGAGGATAATAAGATCACTTTGCTACATGAATAAAGAGTGATTGTAAATTTGTATTGAAGTAAAAATCTAAGTGTCTTGGGATTAAAAAATGGTTATAATAGTTGAGTGTATAGATTTGAATTAGAATATAATTCTTTGCTTTACTTTGGGTCGATATTACCAATATTGAATAGATTTGTGAACACAAACTAGAACCATGTCATTGAACTTGGTCTATAATGTACTTTGGCTTTTGTCATTTGTGCAATCTAATAGATAACTTTTTGAACTCTCTCTTTAGAATCTAAAAACTAGCAATATTGATAGATACCTTTGCTAGGTTGTGCAACGAAAGCGATGAAGGCACCTTGTCTCAATAAACCCTTTGATAGCAAACAAGATCAACGATAATAGGCAAGCCCTAGAATGTGATTCATTACCTTTTTTTTCTCACCAAATCCAAATGTGTTGCTATTGGTTTGCTCTTCTAGATTGAGAGATGATTCCTTGATTCTTTAGCATTCATCATTCCCCTTGTTGTCCCCTACATTTTTAAAAATGAATGTAGCAAATGTCCTTATACCCCAACATATGACATCAAATCATACAAATGTGTTTGGTTAGCCTTGGGTAAGAAAGTTAATGGGGGTCAATCAACCAAAATTTGAATTTTTGAATTTGATTTAGAGTGGGTTGAGTTTGTACTTGCGAGGATGTTTGTACCATTACACACCCAACTTGAGATCAAGAGGCATACTTAATCACAACAAACAATGGTTATTTGGGGATCAATTAATTATAGATAAGTAGGATAATTCAAGAAAAAACCAAATACATACATATATACACATAAAAATAAGATAAAACATTAAGTACAAAATCATAAAACGATACAAACTAAATAAAAAAGATAAAAAGTAAATAAATGAACTCAACTTTATATAAAATTACATCATTTTTATATTAAAAAAATTACACAAATGAAAAATAGCATAAGTATTACAATTAGAACATTTGATAATGAATGAATGAAAGATTTTAATGTCGTCCACGAGACCGAACAGACTAAAGAACCGAGAACCACAAAGAAAGAAACATGACAACAAACAGCAGACATTATAGCAGGTTTATTTTTGGCAGACCATATTGCTCTATAGTTTGGGTGCTCATCACGTGTTGATATACCATAAGTTGCTCAAATGACTATTGTACGGAATGGCGTACGGGAATGACAATAAACAGGGGGCATTATAGCGGTTTACTTTTAGGCACACCAAATGGCAGGGTCTACTGTCCCATAGGCTTTCTTTAGCCTCGTGGACATTAAAAATCACTGTTGTACAGAACGAGGTACAGGAGCTCCGATATTTCCTGAATGAATCTATACCTTACATTGAACAGCTTTATGATCCCAGTAAAACCATGTCCTGTTGTGGGCAGATGAAATCAGGGGAAGCGAGGAAACAGGGGGTCTGTCTGTACCATTCATTTCCTGCTTTAAATATCTCTCTTGGTTGAACAGGGGTAGAGTAAGTTTCCCCTACTTAGTCTGGATCGATTCAGAGTTTATTAGCTGAGTGAAAATCGAGAAGAGATGGAGATGAGGAAATGGGTATCTGAGAATAAGCTCATCTCAGTTGGGGCATTGTGGAGTTCAAGTATAGGGGCTTCCCTTGCTTATAACTTCTCTAAACCCTCCATGAAAACCAGTCTCAAGCTTATACATGCCAGTTATGGATTTCTTCTTTCCTCTCACAAATGTTGAATATTAGTTAGAATATTTGGATGATGGTTTGTAAGTATTGGGTGATTTTGATGTATACAGAATACAAGCACAGGGTATTACTCTGGCAGCACTCTCTGGAGCTGCTCTTCTTCATTTGTACGAGCAGAATGCCCAGGAGAAGCCCAAGCAAAACCATGGCATTGCCTAGTCCCTATTTATCTCATATTCATATGCCATGAATTCACTGTAGATCTGCTCTGTTTGCCATGTACTCTTATATTTAAGAGCTATTGTATTTCTTATGTTATCAGATTCAAAATGATTTCAGCAGTTCTATAAAAGCCTATCTTTGGAGAGCTCTAATGCTGTGGCTAATTAAAAGCAAAATAAATGGTATTACGAAAAAAGAACAACTTTTCAAAGTTCGAAGGTTCATATTGCTCACAGTTTTGCCCATTTGACTTTAAAAACTCAAATAAGTTTTTTTTTTTTTTTTGGTTTTATTATTATATTGATCAAGCTGAATTACAAAGAAAAGAATAAGCAGTTCAAAAGGAGACTGTACAGGAAGAAGAATAATAAAATAATCAGTGCAGAGATTGTAGCACAGCCAAGACAATCAAAGACTAGACTATGAAATTAACATACGACCAATCTAGTAAGAGTAACAACAGTTGTATCATCCATACACAACTCATATGACAGCTGATTGAACCAGCCACATACATCATAAAATAACAGCTGAATCATAAATACATAAAGTTAAACAAGTTGTCTATAACAACACAAATGACCCAGCTAATTAAACCAACTATATACATTACAAAACAACAGCTGAAGCGTAAGTTACACTCGAAATTTAAACAAACTTTGGAGTTGTCGAGAACAACGGATGTCCTTTTCATGAAGTTGCAGAAATTGGTATTTGATCTCTTCCAAAAGCTTGCAATATTTAGCATCCTCTCTCAACTGAAAACACAAAGAGACAAGTGATCATCAGAAATAAAAAAGATCCTTTTACTAGGAGTCCATTAGGGATGCTGTTGGGCCTCACATTTCTTCACCTTAATAAGGTGAAAGTAGTTGACTTTCAACATCTAGGGGAGTTGTCACAAGTAGTGAACAAGCCTTACTTTAATAGAATGCCACTTTCCACTTTCTATTAATGTTCATCTCAACCACATTCTCCTCTTGCCTCTCTCTCTTATCTTATAGTCTGACTTGTGCAACAAAGGAAGGTAAGTTTGTTCTAGATACAAAGGAGGTACTTATGGGGTCTCAATCTCTTAAAGGACTTCTTTAAGAATGTTTATGGAGCTTTTGATGAGCTCCGATGAATATGACATGCCTTTCGATTCTCCTCTTCCATGAATTTTATTTCAAGGACTATTTGGGTTCTTACTAACCTCAAAAGGAAATACATTGTGTGAAAAGTTTGATTTTTCTTTCCCAAACTCAATGTTTTCTATTTACAAGTATTGAAATTTGCAAGTTCTATTTGTTGCTATTTGTCATGTCATCTAGCCAAAAAGTTACTTTTTGCTAAATGATCATAAACTAGGTCATGAAGGACTTGACACTTTCATTTCACCTACATGGTAGTAACAAATAGAGCCTCATGAATGTGACCCCATTAATTGTGTCTTTTGACTACTATTAATAACCACTCTCATGGGGTTATTAATATTTACACTTCCAATGATGTTGAAAGATCTCTACTTTGATATTAGATTGTCGGATCTCTTACCACTACCTCTCGATTCATGTATGAGGATTTCAATACGGTCAAGTTTGCATCTAATAAATGCAGCCATCTCCCTATGAGATGAACAATTGGCGAAAGAGAGGCTTAGTATTGCATGTGCAAGAAATTGGGTATTTTCAATCTAAATGTTAGTCATCATTATTCTAATTGCCCATGGTATATGTGAACATTTTTTTGTTCAAGTACATAAAGAAGTCTTAGACACCTTGACAAAGCTATGTTGTTAGGTTAGCTTAACTTTTCTTTTTCCAACTATTTTCAATTGCCCATGGAACTATTGTTGAACATTATCCTTTTAGATCATTTTATAATCTAGTTTTGTATTGAGTAGCAAATTGCAGTGCCCAAAGCTCTCAAAATGCAATTTTATCTCAACACATCATTATTGAGCCATACTCTCTTGTTAGCCTATATTCATCGCTTTTTGAAATATTTATGAAATTTGTTGCACCAATTTCTTCCATGTTTGCCTAAAATCTTTTGCAATAGGTTCCCTAGGTGCTATTATAAATAAAGTCAATGTTAAATTCAAACCTATTGCAATGATAATGAAATTTACAATTAACAGTCAATCACTTCGCTAAATACTTATTATAAGATCATAGCCAGAGCCCTTGTCCTTCACATTTGTCATTTGCTTCCACTTGTAGTCCAAGTTGAACAAACTAATTTCATAAAAAGTAGATATAAGATTATTGTTTTTTGGGAAGGTATGGGACAGACTTGTCATTCTCAATGATAAGCTATGGTCATCATGATAGCCTTTGCTAATGCCTATGATCGCATTGAATGACCATTTATTTTGGCCTTGAAAAATTTTGGTCATGCTTCAAGCCCTTGGGTTTGGCCTGATTTTTTTTAGTTAGTTCAATTTTTCTCTATAATACCTCAACTTGTCTCACCATTTGTTGGTGTAAATAAAGTTTTGTACCTAGTTAATTCATTACTAGGGGACTTATTTACACAAGTTAAGTTTACTTAGGTCATAGGAAGGAATCTTTCTAGAAGGTCTTAGTTGTCATTAGTCAATCTTATCTTTGACAACTACTACATGTGAACCTAGGTAAGTGTGATTAGTTGTCTCATGTCATATGATTAAGACACTTGACATAATCCTATGACATCTTGCGTCTCACCTTGGCTATATAACCAAGGGGTCTCTCTTATTGTACATCAATCACAATCATATCATTGACATTGAATACAATTTATTCTTGTCATATTATTTCTCTTTTTTTGTGCTTTTCATTTGGTCTCAAGATCTTGGTATCTATAGCCAATTCTAACATGGTATCAGAGCGGGTTGGGTGTCATTGGAGAGTCTTTTTCTGAAGAGAGATACCAGATTTGGGGGTGTTCCATTTTTTGGTGTTTTATTGCAGGTTCATATCAGAGCCTGTTGGTGCAAATCTAAGCTCACTATTGCGTCTGGAAGGTTCGAGAAAGTTGATTTTTCCTTTTGTTTCATCCAAATTAGACTTACGAGGCCAAATCTATGAGGGTTTGTGTTGGAAAATGTGCCTCAATCTCACAGGCTGAAACCTCTTGTGAGCAATTTTGGTGAGACTATGGAGATGTCTGGCCGACCTACTAGTTGATCCTGACTATCGTTGTGACCTCCTGAATGTCTTGGCGATCAGCATCTGAAACCTTCAGCGTACCCTTTGGACAGTCGAGATGATGTCTCAGCGACGGTAGAAAGTCTTGCCGATATCGGCATGATCTTTGGTATGTTTGGCCAATGTGGTAATCAGCATAACTTGCTTCTACCGGTATGAAGTCCTGGCGATTGGGAGATATCTCACTGACGGAGATACAAGTGTTTGTTATCGAGTGCCTAGCGGATGTCGGGGAGACCTACAGCGACTGGAGTCATTGGGGTAACGAAAACGAGTTCGCTATGAACTTTTGGTGACAAAGAGAAGTCACACCGATGAGCTTTTCACATGGAGTCTTCGGGGTAACACAAAGACTTTGCTATGAAGTCTTGGCGACGGGCGTTTGTCTCACCGATGTTGTGGGATGTGTTCGGCATGACTCCTAGCAAAAGGTGGGCTCGGGGTAACCTGGAGACTTCGGCATGAAGTCTTGGCGATAGGTGTTGGGTCTCGCCGATGGTTGTGTGACTTCGGAGGCTCGGTGTAACCTCTGGGCGACAGCGGTATGTCTAGCCAACAAAGCAACATGTGATCGGGTGTTTTCGGTGAGACTCCTAGCGAATGGAGTCATCGGAGAAACACACAGGACTTCGGTATGAAGTCTCAGCGAACGTGGAAAGTCTGGCCGACGGTCTTCTTCAGTGTGACTCTTGGCGAACAGTGAGTTTGGGGTAACATGGAAAGCCTCGATAAGAAGTCTTGCCGAAGGTTGATTCTCTCGCTGACAATATGCACTCGGAGTAACACATGAAGGCTCGGCATGATGTCTCGGCGAAAGACATAAGTCTTGTCAACTCGGTAAGACTTGGTGGTGCTCAATGTGAGGTCTTGGTGAAAAACATAAGTCTTTCCGACTCGGTAAGACTTGGTTGTGCTCGGAGTGAAGTCTCGGCGAAAGACGAATGTCTTGCCGACTATCAGATGTTTCAGTATAACATGAAGAGCTCGTTATGAAGTCTGGGCGAAGAGCGATAGTCTTGCTGATGGGATTACTAAGGTCGATGTGACTCTGGAGCCTTGGTATGATGTCTCATTGAACAACGATGGTCTTGGCGATAGCGATACAAGTGGTGATCATCGATATGAGGTCTTGGCGACATGGCAAAGTCTTAGCGATAGCTCTCTAGACTCGATGTAACCTCTTGCCAATAGGGATAACGGTTGGCGGTTGGATTTTTGCAACAGTTGCAATGGAACTGAACAATCTGCAAGGAAAAATCTACACCATAATGGAACGATGATAATGATGCTAAGCTGGAGATTGTTGTTTTGTGATCTTGAACCGATTCACAAAGAGCCTGTTAAGAACGAATGAATATAGGTATCCATTAGACGTTCTAAAGGGAGTGTAGTGAGTGCATGAGAGCCAAAAGGTGAGAGTGATAGAGAGAAGGCTGAGAGGCTGGCTTGAGGCCGAAACAAAGGAAGTGATCAGATGCTACCAGTTGTATCAGAATGAACAAGATGTAATCTCTAAAAAGGCTATGAGCCTGAATTGTATTGTAACCTTCAGTTGTTGAAAAATACAATGGCTCGATCTTTGGAGAGGGGTTTTTTATCCGAGAGGATTTTCCCCACGTAAATCTTTGTGTTCTGTTTTTTGTCTTATCTTTCTTCTGTATTGATTCTGTTACTAGAATCTGTTATTACTTGTTGTTGAATTTACATGTGCTTCTCTCAGAAGGATCAATGTAGGAAATGAACTGTGTCTGTTTATGCTTTAGGACATAGTTGTACGTGTCTTTGAGGCAACCTAATCAAAATTAAAGTTACCGAAGGCACTACTTCTTAGAGATTTCTCTGAGATGCAACATAGATTTCCTTACAAGTGGTATCAAAGCCATCTTTTGGTTGCTAGTTCTGGGTATTTCTCCTGTGAATATTTCTCAGTTTGTTATGCTGGAGGAAATCTGGAGGAATGAACTGATTTATTGATCCTTTGAGAGTGGAAGTCTTGTGATATTCTGAGACAGCATGCAGCTTGAAGGATGGTCGAGATGGCATAGGGAGTTGATCATGTTGTGATCTGTGTCTCCTGGCTGGTAGTGGTTTAACCTTGGAGTATGAGGTGGATTTTTATGCTTCATGGTTGTGTAGTAGTAAAGCTTTCATATTGGGTGTCTGTATGACAGGCTCCTGGGTTATATGGAGAAGCATAGGTTGTTTCTCAGCCATGGAAGAGAGTGCTTATGCTAGGTGGTGGTTCCTGGTGTTGCAAGGCACTGTTTCCTGTTAACCTCGAATACATAAGGGCTATGAAGTTAATCATTAGATGATTTGTAAGCTTCTAGAATAGCCTTTCTCTCATTCTCAGATGCATGTACATGTTGGTGGTTTTAGGTATGGCCTGAAAGGGGCCTGGATTTTCTTGAACTGTTGTTTCCTTTTTTAAGGATGTTTTGTATTTGCATGGCTCTGTGGTTTTGCAGGTTTTACATGGTTAAGCAAAACTTGTGGTTATGTGGAGTTGTTGATAAGCTATTTTCTAGAGCCTAACTTTTGGGGTGTTGCTGGATGAGATAGTTGCAGTTTTGCATGCATGTTTTGTGCATGGTTTGAGAAGGTATGATTTCTTCTCTACATGGGAGTGTTGGTACTTGGTTTGTCACTCAACATTCTTGTGGTGGTACTTGTGAGTTCCTTGATTATGGTGCACGTTGTAGACATGATTGGCAAATCAAGTTTGGAGTGATCTGATGTTTGAGTCATGTTGTCTACGTGGTTATTCTCTTTGATATCTCAATGTTGCAGTTTCCAATGCGATGATAGGTTTGCATGTTCGATGTTTGTTATCTACGAGTTATGCGGTTAGTGGATTAGCTACCCATTGGCTGCAATGAGATAACTTGGATGTGGACTGTCTTTATGCACGAGGTTGATTCATTGTTGGTGCAGACTTGTTAGCTGCCCTTGTCGTTGGTCACTTGTGCATTGGTGTGATTGTTTGAGATGAAATGATGGATACTATTGAGTACCTGAATAGTCGGTTATGGGAACCTGAAGCAGTTGGTCATGATGCTTGGAGAGCTCGGGTGTCACGTTTCAGTGGGAGCTCTAGCAGTGACTGTGTATTCATCACATGGTGGTGAATGGTCTTCTTTAGTGTTGCAGAAGGGTTCTTTCGCTTTTGCATGGACATTACTTGAAGATGTGCAACATCTTGGATCCATGGAGGACGCTTGGAGTCTTTGGTTGAGGTGTTGGTGGTGCTTGACAGGTGATGTTTATTTTTGAGTCTATTTGTTGTATGTCATGGTATACTCTTGTTTGCGCACTAGAGTTTTGGCATTGTGCATTGTACTTGAGACAATGGCGAGGTCACTTGAAGCATGGAATCTCCTATGGGGATGTGTAGATCATGGTGTCATGATAAGTTCCTGATTCAGATGATTGGAGCTTTGACAATGGTTTAGTAATTCTTTGTGTATTGGGTGCTTTGATTATTTGCTTGGTACTTCATGATAGTGCAGTAATGCAGTTGAAGTTTAGCATGAGATGATCGGTTGCTAGTACTCATGGATACATGAAGAACAAGGTGAGGATGTCTTTTTCTTATGAGAAAAGTGTTGCTGCTTGTTATTCTTGGTGAAGTTTTCAGCAGAAAGTCCGAGAAGCCTACACCTTGGTTGACCGTGAGTTCAACAAAGACCAATGAGGAGATTTCTCTTGGATTAGTCATGATGGCTTGTATATCCTGAAGGAGTATTCTCGTTTCCACTCTTGGTCTACTCGGCAGTTTATCTGAAAGGTATTTTTCCCTTTATATCCTTCAGATGTGTTTTATTAAGTTCACTTTCATGATATGTATCTTGAATTTTTGTCTAATGGTTCTGGAAGATTCATAGTGAAAGATGTATAGTTTTGTTTAATCTCCTTGTTACTAATGAGAATTGGTAGGAGATGTTGTATGGGCTGATTTCCTGAAATGAGGAATGAACTAGCTTGATCTTCTTTGAGATGCATACATCCATGTTGTTTTTAAAGATGGTTTGATCTTGGTGATTGAACGGATGGATGTTGTTAAGGCTTTTTGGACGTGAAGAAGATCATTCTTGACACAGCTGGCTGTTAGAAGTGTATGTAGGAAGATTCTCTATTGGAACATGATGTGCAGAGTTTCTCTCTGTGGCTATGAATGTTTGTGGTGAGAGAAATGTTTCTTGTGGCAGGTTGTTGCAGGTTGTGCATATCATTGTGGATATTTCCTTGGTACTACATGGTTACATATTCTATGTGTTGTTATTGGTAGAGTTGCGATGCCTTTTGATCTTTCAGATCTAGATTACTCAGGCAGTGGGAGTTCTTGTATGTGTCTTGTCTTCTTAGACTGGTTGGCACTTGGAGCTTGTATTTGTTGTTGATGAGTTGGTTCTGATTTGGCATAAGTTTACTAATGTTGATACTTGTTGAGGTATGTGAGATTGGATGGTATAGCATGAGCTGTGGGTGTTATTTTCAGTCGCGTGGGTTTATCAATTGGATGGAAGCAGTCAGTCTGATTGTTGTTCTAACTGGTGTTGTTTATCTTGTTTCTGTAGAATGACTTCACTATTGTGCTATGTTTGAAGCTTTGAAGCTGATATTGCTTTTGTATAGCGTTTGAGCATAGTGAAGTGGTAGCAATATCTTGTTGATGACATCACTGGATCTTTTGCTTGTGTTCGTTGGAATGGTGCTTATTCACCTTGGCTTGAATCTTTCTTCCACAGGTGGCATGTTGGAAGATGACAGGGTCTGTTGCCTGAATGGTGGACATCTTGGATGTTGGAGCAGAATTCTTGATGGAGCATGAGAGCATGATCGAGATCTATGTGGTTTCCTGGAAGGCTGTGATCGGTTTTGCTTTGTTGGACATTGAGTTGCTGTTGGATGCTTGGTCTTGGTTGCAAATTGTCTAGTGGACTGAATCTGTTCAATCCTGTTGATTGGGTGTCTTGAGTGTTGCAAGGTCTGAACTGGTGGAGCTAGTGTGATCTTAGTTTCTGGTTGCTTTGGAGGTGCCTGTGTGATCTTTGTCAAGTGGGAGATTGTTGGAAAATGTGCCTCAATCTCGCAGGCTGAAACCTCTTGTGAGCAATTTCGGTGAGACTATGGAGATGTCTGGCCGACCTACTAGTTGATCCTGACTATTGTTGTGACCTCTTGAATGTCTTGGCGATCGGCATCTGAAACCTTCGGTGTACCCTTTGGACAGTCGATATGATGTCTCGGGGACGGTAGAAAGTCTTGCTGATATCGGCATGACCTTTGGTCTATCTAGCTGATGTGGTAATCGGCATGAATTGCTTCTACTGGTATGAAGTCCTAGCAATTGGGAGATGTCTCGCCGATGGAGATACAAGTGTTTGTTATCGGGTGCCTAGCGGATGTCGAGGAGACCTACAACGACTGGAGTCATCGAGGTAACGAAAAGAGTTCGCTATGAACTCTTGGCGACAGAGAGAAGTCACACCGATGAGCTTTTCACATGGAGTCTTCGGGGTAACACAAAGACTTCGCTATGAAGTCTTGGCAATGGGCGTTTGTCTCACTGACGGTGTGGGATGTGTTCGGCATGACTCCTAGCGAAAGGTGGGCTCGGGGTAACCTAGAGACTTCGGTGTGAAGTCTTTGCGATAGGTGTTGGGTCTCACCGATGGTTGTGTGACTTCGAAGGCTCGATGTAACCTCTTGGTGACAACGGTATGTCTGGCCGACAAAGCAACATTTGATCGGGTGTTTTCGGTGAGACTCCTAGCGAATGGAGTCATTGGAGAAACACACAAGACTTCAGTATGAAGTCTCAGCGAACGTGGAAAGTCTGGCCGACAGTCTTCTTCAGTGTGACTCTTGGCAAACAGTGAGTTCGGGGTAACATGGAAAGCCTCGGTAAGAATTCTTGCCGAAGGTTGATTCTCTCGGCAACAATATGCACTCAGAGTAACACATGAAGGCTCGACGTGATGTCTCAGCGAAAGACATAAGTCTTGCCGACTCGGTAAGACTTGGTGGTACTCGATGTGAGGTCTCGGCGAAAGACATAAGTCTTGCCGACTCGGTAAAACTTGGTTGTGCTCGGAGTGAAGTCTCAACGAAAGACGAATGTCTTGCCGACTGTCAGATGTTTCGGTATAACATGAAGAGCTCGTTATGAAGTCTGGGCGAAGAGCGATAGTCTTGCCGATGGGATTACTGAGGTCAATGTGACTTTGAAGCCTCGGTATGATGTCTCATTGAACAACGATGGTCTTGGTGATAGCGATACAAGTGGTGATCATCGGTATGAGGTCTTGGCAACATGGCGAAGTCTTAGCGATAGCTCTCTGGACTTGATGTAACCTCTTGCCTATAGGGATAACTCTTGGCGATATCGAATGCTGGCTGTGTTGGCATCGGGGAGACACGGTTAGTGTCTCACCGACATGCCAACACAGGTTGAATGCCTTTTGACTGAATGAAGACTGTTCGACGTGGTGGCTCGTGGACCAATCAGAGGAAGCAAAATTCAAACGGTTGGCAGTTGGATTTTTGCAGTAGTTGCAATGGAACTGAACGGTCTGCAAGGAAAAATCTACACCAGAATGGAACGATGATAATGATGTTGAGCTGGAGATTGTTGTTTTGTGATCTTGAACCGATTCACATAGAGCCTGTTAAGAACGAATGAATATAGGTATCCATTGGACGTTCTAAAGGGAGTGCAGTGAGTGCATGAGAGCCAAGAGGTGAGAGTGATAGAGAGAAGGCTGAGAGGCTGGCTTGAGGCCGAGGCCTTGAGGCCGAAACAAAGGAAGTGATTAGATGCTACCAGTTGTATCAAAATGAACAAGATGTAATATCTAAAAAGGGTATGAGCTTGAATTGTATTGTAACCTTCAGTTGCTGAAAAATACAATGGCTTGATCTTTGGAGAGTGGGGTTTTTTATCCGAGAGGATTTTCCCCACGTAAATATTTGTGTTCTGTTTTCTGTCTTATCTTTCTTTTGTATTGATTCTGTTACTAGAATTTGTTATTGCTTGCTGTTGAATTTACATGTGCTTCTCTCAGAAGGATCAATGTAGGAAATGAATTGTGTCTGTTTCCACTTTAGGACATAGTTGTACGTGTCTTTGATGCAACCTAATCAAAATTAAAGTTATCGAAGGCACTACTTCTTAGAGATTTCTCTGAGATGCAACATAGATTTCCTTATAGTTTGAAGCTGAAGAGTGGCTGGCAGATCAAGAAGGTAGCTGCAATTTTGGAGCATTTTTGGGTCAAATCTAACCCTGCCATCGCGTCCAAAAGGGCCAAAAACCCTAACATCAACTACCAAATCATCCAAATCGGAGCAGTTATCCGGTGAGGCAAAAAAAAATTCCCAAAGAGTCGTATGGCCCCTAGGTCATCATAAATGCACATTGGTACGATTTCAGAATATAAAAATATTTCATTCACTTTTGAAAATTTTCTGAAAATTATTTATAAATATATATATATATATATGTATATATATATATATTGTATCAACTGTATTTTTTGAAAGTTTTTAATAGAAAATTGAAAAAAAAAAAAAAAGAAAATTTTCTGCGGGACTGTACCCATAGAAGGTACATCATACCCTGCCATCTGCAAAGGTACCGCACGTATTGGCAGAGGCCACGTGGCCATCTGGTCGTGGCCCCACTGAGTGACCCACTCCACTTTCAATGGACCGGTCCCATCTAAAATCGGGCTGGCATTCATCTTTCCATTACCAATGGACCATTCAAGAATTTTTCCGGCCCACACAAAAGTTCGGCATCGAAAACCCGATGTCTTCTCTAGCAACCGGTGGAAGTTCATTCAAGAATATTTTGTGGCATCTTTCCAGATACCAGCGACCAACAACTAGGAGGAAATATTCCACTGTCAGAGGCATATTCTTTTTCGACGGCTAGGAGGATGTCAAATTTAATCACGCAATGTGCTAACGTCAGCAGGTTTAAAAAAAATTTTCCCCCCTCATGGTTTGTAATTTAGTTTTGGAAGGAGAACTTTGAAGGCTTATATCTCGGTTATTTTGGCTCCTTTTTTTGAGCAATATTTTTTTATTTGGGCTAATTTTTCGTGCTCTTCACACTGGTGCAATCAATTTTTGGTTTTGGTGCCTGGTTTTTTCAAAATTTGCAGATTCTCACAGGTTTTGTTGCTTCGTCCTTAGTTTGGGAACTTCGGGAGCTCATATCTTGCTCCTACGATAATATTTTTGGGTGCAATTTTTTTTTAAAGTGCATAATTTTTTGTGTACTCCTTAGTGGTATGATCAGATTGATCTCATTGTGTACCAAAAATTGTACTTGAATCTATGGCCTATTTTAGCATCTGTAAGCACTACGATCAAGTCTAGCTTATTTTTTTTGGCATCTAGCAACTATAATCACACTAAATATAAAGTGTCAAATCAGATATTGGTTGGGGGGATTCTTGATTGAGTGATTTTGGGGGGGTCTCTTGGTGTATATCTTTGATTTGTTTGTTTTTGCTCTCTCATTCTCATGGATCATTCTAAGGTTCCTTTGCTCACATCATATAATTATTCAACATGGCATAAAAATGCATGGAGCATTCTAATGATAGAAGGTCACTCTCTATATATAGAAAATAAGGTACCTGAACCTACAGGTGCAGATAAAAAGTTAAAATGGATGATCAAACATACCAAAGCTCTTGGGTGTCTTTGTAGACTTGTTTCTCAAGATTTGTTGTTTCAAATTGAGTCATGTAAAAATTCTCATGAAGCTTGGGACAAATTGAAAACATTATATGGTACTATAGATGAAGTAAGAGGCTATCGAATTGATAATGATTTGATGAATCTTGATCCTAAGAACTTTGACAACATCCAAGACTACATCACTAAGGTTAATGATCTAAGAGAGCAATGTAAAGCATGTGGAATTGACAAGAAGGACATTAAGTTCATCTATAATACAATGAAAAAACTTGGTCCCGATTATGCTTCTTTTGTTTCTAGCTTTCATACTCATAGATTGACTATGGGGTCTACATATACTACACCTTCATTTGCATCATTTTCTAAGATGTTGATACATGAGCAACAAAAGCTTATCTCAATGGGTCTCATCAAGACTTCTAAATCTTAGGCATTGTTGGTTAGTCAGGTGAAAGAATCAGAATCAGATAAGAAACAAAAGAAAGCAAAGAATAATCTACATTCAGATCAATCAAAGAAAAAATCATCTTCCAAAGGGGAATCATCTAAGAAGGAGAGGCCTTTTTGTGCATATTGCAAGAAGGATGGACATGAAGAACATTATTGTTATAAGAAGGATATTGATGAGTTGAAAAATCTTCTCAAAAAGAATCACATTGATTTTCCTTCTAGAATGTCTGAATCACCTCATCCTTCTTCAAAACAATCTAAAAAGGACAAAAGTCAAGCATCTACATCAGGATATAAAGGACAAGCTCTTTATGCTCTTTTAGGTCCAGGATCAGGGAGATGACTTCTAGATTCAGGAGCTTCTCATCATATGGCATCTTCACAGACTATCTTCTCTTCATTTCAGCCTTGTACTATGTCTCCTATCTTGATGGGAAACAATACATACATGAATGTAATAGGGAAGGGATCTATTAGTTTTGGGGACAACACTTTTCAGGATGTCTTGTGTGTTCCTCATTTGACAAACAATCTTCTTTCCATATATCAGATTACACATGGTGGAGATAAGAGAACTGTGGAGTTCACACCTGATTCTGTCATCATCCGAGACTTGGAGAGTTGAGATATCATTGCTAGTGGGGTGGTTGATCATTCATCTCGGCTATATACCTTTGCAGATTTTGCTTCTAATGGTGACATTGTTCCTTCGGCTGTTGATCACAACCATGATTCAGAGGAGACATTTGGCTTCTTGAACTTGGGAGTTCTCACATCAGATCCAGTTCTTGAATCATGCATTTCATCTCCTCCACCTACTGTTGCAGTTGATGATGCTTGTGATTCCACAGTTTGGGTTCCTTGTGATTCAGTGCAGCAGGACATACATAGTCTTCCAAATATGGCTACTTTGGATGACTTCTTGACAGGTATTTCATACTTGTTTGTGGATTCTCATCTTGCAGATTTGGAGGACACCATCGATAGCATTCATCTTCTCTTTGATGAAGATGCTCCTTCTTCAGTTGTTGTGAGGGAACACCTTGACCCTCTTGTTCATTCTCTACATGATCATTCTTTGCATTTTGGCATGAGTGTGGATAATTTTGGACAACATTTGGGAGATGCTTCTTTGTCTTCAAAGGGGATATCATCATCTTTGGATCATGTTCTACATTCTTCTCTACTAGATGTTGGATTGTCCTCTTCAGCAGTGTGTCAGCTTTCAACATCGACATGGAGACACTTGAGCATGCTTCAGATACATCATCATCCATCATCCATATTCCTGATATCCTGCATACATCCATGGTTTTGTTTCTTCCTAAGGGGAGAAACGTTGTTTGGCGAGATTGGATCATCTTCAACATTCAATGTTGAGCTTCTACCATCATTGCAGAAGACTCAACATTGAGTGGGGGCTACCTTGTCTCTCTTCTACTTCTCTCTTATGGGGGGTCTTTTTCCTCACATGGGGTTTTTACCTTTTCATTCATCATTGAGAGCATTTCTATTTTGTATTTCATCACTCTTTTGGAGAGGATTTTTGTCCCACTGGGTTTTCTCCTTTTCTCTATTTGTGAGAGATTTCTTTGTCATTTCATTTGCATATGTAAATGGGTACCTAACATGGCCTAGTAGCTGGGACCCATCTTTTCATCATTGTGTCATTTGCATAATAATCTTCTACTCCCTAAGTTGCACTTAAGGCTGGGTGTTGGTGTAAATAAAGTCTTGTACCTAGTTAATTCATTACTAGGGGACTTATTTACACAGGTTAAGTTTACTTAGGTCATAGGAAGGAATCTTTCTAGAAGGTCTTAGTTGTCATTAGTTGTTATCTTATCTTTGACAACTACTACATGTGAACCTAGGTAAGTGTGATTAGTTGTCTCATGTCATATGATTAAGACACTTTTCATAATCCTATGACATCTTGCATCTCACCTTGGCTATATAACCAAGGGGTCTCTCTTATTGTACATCAATCACAATCATATCATTGACATTGAATACAATTTATTCTTGTCACATTATTTCTCTTTTTGTGCTTTCCATTTGGTCTCAAGATCTTGGTGTCCATAGCCAATTCTAACACCATTAATGGTTGATAGTCCTCCTCTTTTAGGATTTTTTGCTCCATTTTCTAAGGCTACCCAGTTGCTTTATCTTTTGTATGTTCTTATGGCTAAAGTCTTTGGATATTTACTAGCCAATGTAGTTACTTAGCAAAGGATTAAATGTATTTCCCATCCTAAGTTCAATCTCAAGCTTGTTAATGGATATTTCACTAATGACTCCTTCCTCACTCTCTTAGAAGACCAAGACAATGTGATCCATGCCTTGTAGTGTCTAAACACTTTATTCCTTGCCTCCAACTCCAATATTCAATGGAAAAAGACTAATCTATCATCACTTCTTTTTTCCTAGACTTTTTTGGTTGGACATGAGGAACTTTTCAAAATTCTTGGGCATTCCCTTTGCTTTCCAGTCCTCTTATGTAGCTCTTTAGCAAGCTCTTTTGACTCACATTGAAAAAACTACATTTTTGTATTGCTAAGCCTATTTCTCTAGCTAGAAAATTCTACATTTGTTCTAAAATTCTTGTAGCCACTCATGTGCAATATTATTCCTATTGGGCTCCCTCAAAAGACTCCTATCAAAACCTAAAGATATTCTAAAGGAATTTCTTTGGGCCTCTTTGAGCAAGATAAAGGATTCCATCAAGTTAATTGGGAATTTTATTACCTCCTACATGACTTTGGTGGTTTGGAGCTTACTAATAATCACAAATATGGGTTGGCTTCTATGCCAAATGGATCATTCATGCTTTGGAAGGCCACAAATCATAGAAAATCCTCCTCAAGCATTATGTTGTTTTTGGCATTCCTCATGGAAAGAAAGCCTAACAAGGTATGCACCTTCACTCCATTCTCATCATGAAGCAACTGGAAAATTCAAGGAATTTTTGTTGTCAAAAGTATTTAGAAAGCTTTAGGAAGCCATCAAGTCACAACCAATCTAGAAAGGGAATGATATCAAGACTATGATTTCCCTCAACCAATAATAGCTTTGGTGGTCACCTATGATTACTAGCTAGGATCATCCTCTTGCTAAAGTTCCCTAGGTCCATGCACTTATGTTCTTTAAGCATGGGATTTGCTTCATTGAAACCTCCTCTTTAGAGCCACTAAGAATTTGATTTCTTGGCTAGAATTTCTTATCAAATACAAGATTGGAAACCAATATTTTAAGTCCTTTCAAACCATTATGGAGTTTGTGCCTCTAGAAAAGGTGCATAAGGTTGGGATTCTATGCATTGTACCCTAATTAAAATATTGGAAGTGGTGTCCATACGCTTCCCCTTCAAGAACTAAAAACCCTTCTAAGGGTATTTTTGGATTTATCCTCACCTTCCCATGGTTCATAAACTTAATGCTAGGTGGAACCTCTAGCTCACTACCACTCAATGGTGTCGTAGTTTTCAAAAAATATGGTTTTCCATATTGGAGCCTAATTCAACTCATTTTTCTTGGTGCCTCCTATATTAGATTATTCCCATTGGATCTTTACTTATCCATAAGAGGTTATTTTCACCCCCTCTATCATTTTTGTGGATACTTGGAAAGTCTCAAGCACCTTTTCTAGTTCAATCCTTGGACCCAAGTGGCTTAGAATTTGATACATTTCTCCAATCCTTTTCATCCATAGCTTTTTCCTAGCATATGATTCTCTTAGGTGACTAGCCTAAGATGCATACAAGGTTTACTCAAATTTGGTATATTTTCAAAGTGAAATTCTATTTAGCATATGAAAAATATAGAAATATGGCTTTGCTTTCATATCCTGCAACGCTCATTTCTCGTTGTATGCTAAATCCATTATATTCTCTAGCATTATGTAATAGATCCAAGCACAAGCCAATAAATTTTCTTTGGAGGTTTCTCATTTTCTAACACTTATTGAGCATTGGGCTAATGCCCCTTGTATTGTTGCTCATGTATTTCCTTCTTCTAGTAGCAAGTATGTCTCTCCACATGGGCACCATCATGGTTTTAACCATAATGTTTGTTTAAGATATGGCTCTCATGGGTTCTATGGTTTCTGTTAGTGTTGACATCATGGATAGTCCCTAATGGCACCTTCAAATTTTGCAAATTTGAAGTGCCTATATCTTTTCAATGTGCCGATAGAGCCTAGGCTTGCATCCTGCTAAATCTACCTCGGAGGCCCTCTTTTCCAATTAATATTTTACAACTCTGAGCTCATCTTTAAAATCCCTTTGGTAGAATGGTTTTTGGTACATATGGTAGTGTTCTTGTTCAGTTTCATGCCTTCTGGATGAGTTTTGATGGGTTAATTAATCCTTTTCTGACTGCGACAGGGCCAAAATTGTTGTTCTGAAAAGTTTCAAATTTCAAAATTATAAAGGTAACCCATTTCTTATTTTGGTCTAAAACATCTCCAGATCCAATTTCATCAAAAACAGAGATCATATGGTACATTAGTTTAATGTATTTTGATTGCGGCAAACACGTCCTAAGGGCTAGTTTACAAAGGAGGCAGCTGATTTTTCATGGCTGGGCGAGATTTGATTTAAAACCCATGTTCTAAATAATTGATCGTGGCCACACACAAAAAATATTGGCTCTAGGGGTCATCGTTTGTGTGCACTGAAATTTCTCTGTTTGGCCTATAGGCGTAATTAAAATTTGCATTTTTTCTAAAGTTTCAAATGCTTATGTTTAAAATATTTTTGAAAAAAACTCATCACCCATTGCTAGTTTGCAGTCTCTTTTCCACATTGTATTGACAATGATACTTCTTCTTTGTCACACTTCACTAATTTATGTCTTCATTTTCTCCTTGCATTCGCAATATGCAATGCTTATGCATGTGTAAGACAATGGTGGGCCTGGAGAATTTATCTTGGCACTATTTCATAAGTTCTTTTTGATGATGAAGATAATTAAAAGAAGAATACACAGGATGGAGAGAAAACTTAAAGCCTCTAGATGTAAAAAACAAAAAACTCTTTGTTGCAAGTAGTAAAATGTAAAATAAAATGGTGAATGCACAACCAGATAAAGGAGAGGAGTGAAGTTCTTCACAAGCAAGATATTTTCAGCTATAGGGTAAAAATAGAGGAAAAAAGTGGGTTTTTCTACAGCCGGTGGAAGTGAATAATGGCTCTTCATGGAAAGAACAAAATTTTTAGTTACAGGGCAAGAAAATGCAAGGGCAAGCAAGAGGTGGGAAAATAAATTGTAGATAGGGCTTTTCTTCAAGCTAAAGCGATTATTGATCAAAGGATCAGAATGACGCCAGTTGTCAACAAGGATGTGCATTTGGGGATTCTTTGTTTTACCTTAAATGTATTTTCCTGCTTCATATTTTGAGAGTTGTTCACTGTTTGGTCTCATGGGAATACTCTTTGGTAACAGGGTTTGAAAATAAATAAGTGTTGGTTTCAGTTTTTGGAGTAGTTTTGAGTCATGTCATGAAGAATTCATTCACAACATTGTCATATTTGGGTGTAATTGACAGTATATTCTGAATTGGTTGTCTCCACAATACATATTGTATGAATTATGAATATGAATAATCAAAGATTGCTATTATTTGTGCTCTTTTATTTCCTTGAGTGTCTATTTTGTGTTATTACTTTCATTAAAAGAATGGATTAAATTGTATTAACATAAATAGAGGTTTATGCAACTGTGTGTTGGGATCATTTAGTATGACTAGTTAAGTTTCCGGTATCAATGATGCAATGCATCGTCTGGTAAGCATATTTTTGACAAAGTAAATGTTGTGATGTATTTTAAATTACATGGTTTAGGTGACTCCACCCTAGAATATGGCACTGGTCTTTTAATGTTGTAGTTTCCTAAGATTGTTTGTGAGCAGCTACAATTTAAATCAAATTTACTTATCTATCTCAGTATGAACGCGTGTTGAACTTAATGTATTACATCTCTCATGTTTAAATCAGGCATTACCATGAAGGTCAGCCAAACCTTTAGGGTAGCATGTCTATTTAACATTTGAAGGAGAATTATCTGTTTAATAGTGTTCTAGATACTTTAGCACACAAGTATTTGTAGGCACACTATCAGGATCACCCTCTCGGGTTTCACAGAGACCAAAGTGTAGGGGAGAAAGAATTTAAATTCAATCTTTCATTAGTTGGAAAAATCTCTCATTGAATCTAACAATTAGGCCTAGTACCCCTTTAGGATTCAAGTTGATTGCAGATTTGGGACCCAACTGATTGGTGAATCTACTGGGAAGAACTTGAGAAAAGTCTGATAGAAGATCATCCTGCCTTAAAGAGTCATTGAAGTTTCAATTCGGAGTGTAACTA
The DNA here is from genome assembly GCA_007258455.2 of Sequoia sempervirens. Lineage (NCBI taxonomy): Eukaryota > Viridiplantae > Streptophyta > Pinopsida > Cupressales > Cupressaceae > Sequoia > Sequoia sempervirens. The sequence goes on from VDFB02000013.1 coordinate 284,349,645, forward strand.
GAGATTCATAATTGAGTATTTTCACTCCCCTTCCTAGTCACACAACCAACATATTGGAAACTCTACTAGGGAAGCTTCAGGATTATCCATTTGAAAAGAGTCAATTAGTTTGTTGATCTGTAGTTTTGGGTCAAATGATCCAAGGACCCGCATACTTGAAAGAGATTGTTGCAACATTTTTGGTGTATTCTTGAAATCTGGTGCTTTGATGGTGGAGAGAACTTAGAAATACCTAGATCTTGGAAGAAGCTTTCTGCTGCTTGAAGATCTTTTCCTCTTTCAAAGAGGTGGAGACTCTACATAAATTTCTGCATCATCAGAAGAGTTGGTTGCAATTGTTCTCAGGTATTTTTCTATTGTAATATTTTTGTATGAAGGTTTTCAACAAATGTTCTAGTTGATACTGTCCCTTGTCCAGTACTCTGAGGTATTAGTAGAAAGGGAAATGAGAAAACAAGATATTTTGAAAGAGATATTTGAATAGTTGTAGAGGGAAAATTTTATTTGCAAATATGTATTGTTGTCATAGTTCTCCCTCTAAAAGCTATAACGTCATGCCTAAAACACAGTCATGTCCTCAAAGGAAGGTGTTCACTAGTAAGAGATATAACCCTTTGGATTTCAGTAAAATCCAAGGTTACCCACATTCTGTCCCAAGAAGAATTAATGAATAATTTCCTAAGTTTAGAGGAGATCTTGAAAATTCAGCATCACAACATGTACAGGGTTTTCTTGATTTGATGGAAAATTGTCAAATTGAAGAAGAGGATGCTATCATGAGGATTTTTGTAAGAACTTCTAGTTTTCCAATGCATTCCATATGCTCATGGCAAGAGCTTGAGATACTATTCATGGATCAATTTGGTGAAGTGAATAATGAATGCTCATTTAACAAGAGAAATCTACATACCCAAGAAGAATTTGAAGAGAAATCTGAAAATAAGGTTGAGCCTATGTCACATATTGATGCATTGTGTGATGTAGAAAGATTTGAGGATGAATCCCCCTATGAATTTCATGATAGATTCATGAAATTTCTGTTTGATATACCAAAATCAGAAAGACCTGATGAATCATTTTCAATTGATTTATTCTGTGAGAATTGTGAGTCAAGTTTGAGTACCATGCCAATTCACTTGAAGCCCACTAGCCTTAAATGCATATATCAATGGATTTCATTGATTGAGGAAATGATAGAGAAATATGGAAGTAATCTCCTGACTAGCCTATGTGATGGTACCTTTTCCAAACTTAGTCAAATAAATCTAGATGGTATAGTAGAAGAAAATGGTAATGCATTATTTAGTGGTGGAATTTTGTTTCAAATCAGCCCATGAAGGAAATCTATCTTGATGGAGATTGCAGCCATAACAATCATGATGAAATGGATGAAGCATGTGAGGCTTCTTCCATTTGCTTTAAGAATAAAGAAGTGGAGAGTCAATTTTTTGCATCAAAAGAAGGCTACAATGATGTAGATAATACTGAAAGTATTTTATCCTCTATGGACTTTGAGTATACAGTTGAAGATTATGTTGATTCTGAAGTTTCATGTCTTCATGGCGATAGTTGCAGTATTATGGATGTAAATATACAACCAGATGAGAAGCATGCTTATCCTAGTCACCATGATGATTGCAATTATGCTTGCAGCCTTAGTAATTGTGAATATTTTCAAGAGAAGGAAGCCGAATTAATCTTTTTTAGTGGAAAGTGTTTCAACAAATAAAATGATGATAACCCTTTTGAAACCTTACAAGAACAAGATAGTGGTTATGAATTGAACAAAAATTTTGAAGAGGAGATATGTGATCAACAATGTCATGGTGCACTTGGTCCTGCCTCTTCTACGAGCATTGAGTGTAGCATTGCTACAAGCTTTCATGATGATGATACAAAGAAGTTTGATGATTTAGGGAATATTCTTGAAAGTGGTGGTGTATTAGATGCAAATGACAAAGTGTGCAATGAATTTCAGTTGGAGAGATCATTCACAAGCAGTTGTAATGAAGAAACAAATGATGATTTTCAATTTGACAGTGAAGAATGTGACCCTACTAATTGTTGCAACAATATGAACAAAGAAGGAGATATGTATGCAAGAGATTCATTGGATGAATCGGTTCAAATAGTTGATTATGAGGAGCATGCATATGTTGGTAATGTAATTTATGAACAAGGAACTCCTTTTTTGTTTGATGCTTTGCCTTCTTCTACTCCTTTTGTTGGTTTTGAAGCTATCACTGAATGTTTGCATA